>CBVK0100793129.1:0-16104 GCA_900067695.1 Picea abies | reverse complement strand
CTCTTCCGATCTCACCAACTAACACTAAAATAAACTTATTAATATACAAGCTATAAACATTAGCAATTGATTAAAATAAATTAAATTAATAAAATACTCACTAGTGCTAGATGATAGGAAGAAGAAACTCTCACCCTATTTGTGGAGAAGAAACGAGGGGGTCCATATTTTCTGTAAATGGCAACCCAAAATTTCAGATCAATTTTAGCATTGATAAAGCACTATAATTTGATAATAACCTTTTACATAGGACAAGTACTAACCAACATTTTTTGGTAATTTAAAATAAATTATAATTAATTAACTAAAATTAAAAAAATATAAACTAATAATCAATAAAAAAAAATATAAATTAATAATCAACTAAAATTAAAAAAATATAATTGACAATAAAAAAACTAAAATAAACATATCAATATTAATATTCAAGATACAACTATTCTACTTCTAATTAGCTGCTCATTAGAGACAGACTTTATTCAATCATGAACTCGGATTTACTTAGACCTAGATTCAAACTCATTTGGGTACTAATTTGATATTCTCTAATGTAAGCGGGGCAATTGTTGCTCGACATTTATGATTGATACGGAGTGGATTGGTTCAAGAACCCACAAATCGGCCATCCCAAACATAGGTTTGGTAGAAACAAAAAATTTAAATCAGAAGGGTCATTAAGATTTGATCATTGGAGCAAGAGCCACCATACATAAGGCACAGAACAGATGACGTGGAACAATACATTTTTATTGTTGGTTTTTTTGCCGAGCTCTCCACCCCAATGCGTAGGTAATAGTTCAAACAGCCTTCGAATATAAGCCACACTAACAAATATACATCAGAATAAAACACAAGCCACACTAACATATTTTTGGACAGCCTTTGAATACAAATATATATCAAAATAAATAAGCCACCAGCCACAACTTTCAAATACAAATATACATTAGAGTAAATGAGCTGGTCAGATTTTCAATACAATGGAATAAAGCACAGCCTTCGAATACAAATATACATCAGAATAAATGAGCCACCAGCTTCGAATACAAATATACATTAGAATAAATGAGCCGGCCAGATTCTCAATACAACGGAATAAAGCACAACCTTCAAATACAAATATACATCAAAATAAATGAGCCGGCCATATTTTCAATATAACGGAATAAAGATAAACCTATAGCAAAACAAAAATCAAGAACTTAGAAAGGGTTTTCTTGACAAAAAAAATTGACGTATAGTGTGTAGTAATATATCTCCCAATGTATTTAGAGAATTCAGTTCCAATTCACAACACTAGTTGTTGCTGGTGTTTAGAAAATCCACCATTTGATATTTCATCTCTATAAATTTAATAAATAGAATATGCATGCATGCATGAGCTCCATAAAAATAGGATTATATTATAGAAAAAATATAACAATTCTTTTTTTGAACTGACTTGACATATGAAAAATTGGTAACATTCTTTTTTTTATTACTAAGATATAGATACAACTATTCTTAACATTCTTTTTTTATTACTAAGATATAGGAGGAATGGAAAATTACTAATAAACTAAAAAACTTATAAAAACAATAAAAAAATAAAAAGTAGAAATTATTAAGGAAATTTCTAAGTTTCTAACTCATAAACAATGAAAAGTGAATATATTAAAAAAAATTTCCTTGCCCTTCAAATGAAAAAATATGAAATAATTTCTATTTCAAATTTGACAAGTGTTTTTTTATATTAATTTTCATTTGCATTGAAAATAATTTTAAACCCTTCTATGAAGGGCTACAGGGCTCTTGAAGGGCAATGAAGACCTCAATTTTGATCCCTGCCTACAAGGGTCTTTCAACCTAGCAAGGAAACAGAGCTTTCCCAAATCTTACCTGAGGGATTCGAGAGCCGAACCAGGGACCGAGGACTTGTTGTTCCTTCATGGGCGCCTCAGATTCCTGTTCTTTCTCATCCATCCACAGGCGGTTTCCTTTGTCACTGCGGTTGGAATTCTAGTCTAGAGAGCATCTCACATGGAGTGCCGATGATCACTTGGCCTCTTTTCGCCGAGCAGAGGATGAATAAGTTTCTACTGGTTAATGAATTTAAGGTTGCGATTGAAGCAAAGATGGAAAGCGATGGGTTCATACGGAGAGAAGAAGTGGAGAGAGCGGTTAGAGAATTGATGGAAGGAGAAGGAGGCAGGAGGGTAAGGGCGAGAGTAAGAGAATTGAAGGAGAAGGCAAGGACTGCGTTGGAAGAAGGAGGAAGTTCATTCACGGCGATGGCAGCTGCAGTGTCCGAGTGGAGAACAAATGCAGAAAGTCCTACAGGTATAATCGCCAGGAGTTAAGAAACTCCAATTGGAAAATCTGTAATCTGCCGTTTATCGTCAATCCAGATGTGAACTGTGGTTTTTCTGGGATTATGTTTGATAAGTTTTCTAGCACGAGGATGTCATTACAGTATTAAATTTCATACAACTCTGAAGGATGTTTGTGTTTCAACATTCATACGTTGACACAAGGAATCTTAGCAAAACGATGGCCACCTGGAAGCCTCCAGGTAGGGTTTGTGCTTCTAGATTAATTTTCAGATTTCACGGCACTTTAAAACATCCAACTAGATATGGTTTTAAATTCTATTGCCTCTTAATACTCTTAGCATGACAAGAATGCATTGATTACATGCTTACAGGGTTGGAATTTGAAATCCAACCGACCGTTAAATTTGATGATCTAAACCAATTTATCAAGTACTTCATATTTGAACGATTTTTTGTTACTGGTTGTGATTAGCTGTGACTGTATTTGACAGTGATGGAAAATTTAACTGTCAAAATCCATCCCTGCGTCTCTATGCTTCCAATCTTCCTTATGCAGATTTCAAACTTTTAAACTTTTAGCAATGTTAGGAAATAAAGCAATCAAATTTCCTTTCTATTCTTTTAAATATCTAGACCAATATTCATGGTTACATAGAGGAATTGGTATTAAGTAATTCGTATTGCTTGTGTTGGTTAGTTTAGTAATACTCTCTCACACTTTTGTAATAAGATAATAGTATAATAAAAAAATGTATTATTAGTCTGAATGCATTTAAATGTTTATTTAAATATTTAGGTCAATAACATTTAATAATCACAAGTGAAATTTATTGATTTTATTAACAAATTAATATAAAGTTTGTTTTCAGTGGTCCAATACATGTAAACATGTAAGGTTTGCATATTTTCTTATGATTGGTATATCACATGCTTATTGATATATAGCATTTTTATAGATTAATTTTATTTATATTCTTAGGCACCACGGTTGATAATGTTTGTCTACATATATGAATTTGAACGTCTAAAAGAATCTCTTTAAGTTGGTAAAATGTGAGTCACTATTAAAATTTCAAGTTCACCAACATCATTAAAAAATAGCAGCAATACAAACACATTAAACTAAGTCATTAAAGAAGATAAAAATCACCCTTCCTAATGGAGATCCTCTCTCCATCACATAATTCTTCTTACACCATATGATTTAGGCACTATTTATTTCTCTAAAAATATGTTGAAATGAAATTGATCTGAATGATGCAACAATGTTTTTTATCTACATGCCAAGTTGAAGTAGTTTCAAATTGGCTAGATCAAGAAAGTCCTTCATCCAATCTATGACCAACTTCAAGTCACCAAACACCTGAAGGTCAGATAAACTGCGCTCACCTAGACATTTGAGTAATGCAAACAAGGCCTAAAGCTATGCTTTGTTGTTGGAACTTGAACCCACATTTTCCTTCTTCATAATGTAGTGTGCATCTGAAAGATGTATCGTATTTGAACTTAGGCCTCTCCTAGGTAATCTCGGCTAGTTACTGATTCCCCTAGATCTGATTTTTTTTTTAGTATAAACCCCAGACCCCAGACCATTCCTGGCCCTTGTCAAGCACCATCAAAATAACCTCAAACCCGAGATTTATTGATAGACACTTCACCTACCTCCTGATAGGCCTTCAGGGATGGAGAAAAATTGTATAAAGGAAGAAAGACAAGGTTTTGTTGCAAAACTTTGATGGTGGGCCAAACCTCATCTTCAAAGATGGATGTATTATGTGCCAACCAAAATCCCTAAGCTACCAATAATGGCAAGTTCTTGAACAATGTAAGAGAAGAATCATGGAATAAATTATAAAATCTATCAACTAAGGAACCTTTCTCCCCAAGCTAAGACAATCCCAACTAAATTTCCACCTCACACCATATCTGTCGAGAAAATGGACATTCAAAGAAGAGATGTACATTTGATTCAATTGAATGTTTGCATGAATAGAAAATTGGTGGACCTTGTTTTCCTCGTTTCCTCAATTGATCCCAATTAAGCACACATTCTTTTAATACCATCCAAAAGAAAATAACTCTTTTTGGTGGTCCCTTGGTCTACCAATATACAAAGTTTTCGGATCCCATTTAATATACCTTTCATGATGCTCTCTTATAAGTACCAATAAACAAGGATTGCTTCAATGATTGATTTGATATGAACAAGTCTAACCCTAAGAGAAATCCAATGATTGCACCAAAAATTTATACGACCTTCAACTCTAGAGAGTAGCCAATTCTAGTTAGCAAAACCATAGCTATTGGGTTTAAGAATGATTTAACGTAAGTACTTAAACCAATCCTTCAGTTCCAGAGAAGGGAAGTTAAACAATGTAGAAAAAGAAAGATGGTTCCCCCCAGCTAGCTTGGGGATGTAAATGGAAGATTTGAGAACATTTATCAACATTCATGTAGCCTCACAAAATTGTACCATAATATCCTTTAATGATCAAAATCTGGACCAGGGATCAAATTTTAGCTCAAAAATCAATGTTCTCAGAATTGCCTCAAAACAAACAAGAGCATAGCCCTCATCATCACGAACCCAAAGCAACTCGTTTGGGTTCAAACGGACGTCGGGAGCGAGATATATCGCGATATGTTCGAATCGTCAAACAGGTAAAAAAAGGGACACTGATTGTGCAGTTCGTACAGTCCATACGGATGATGACATGGCAGAGGTCGTACGCTGACGTGGTAGTTTCAGATTGGTTGACAGTTGGAGAAATCGTTTGACAACACATGGCATTATTTTGGAAAGTGTTTTGGTGTCACGTGGCCAGTCATGAGCTGCCACGTGGCACCCCGTTATTGGCAATAGTTGGTCAAAATTTTATGGTGTCCGTGGGGATCGAACCCTGGACCTCCCCCTTTGGCAGCGCTTTGGTAGTGTGTGGGCTACCACTAGCCCACACGGTGGTCCTTGTTTAAACAATGGTTTTAATTATATTTCAATTGTAATGAAAAATGATATGGGGCGCGTCCGGGTTGGGGCTTAGCCCCAGCCCCAGCCCCCAGTCACACATACTCTACCATACGACCATACCTTCCGACTGTTGCGCGCGCGTAGGTTTTGATTTTTGAATGTTAGCCCTTGGTTATATGTGACACCACATGCGACCACAACACACGGAGCACGCGGATTTTGGTTTTTGTTGCACGGTTATGCAACCATTCGACCGCCACTTGTCCTTCATTTATTCGGCCTTTGAACGTAACCCCTTTTTGTTTGAAAACGTGGTTGTATGGAGGACCCTTGTGACCAACGGCTTGGCGGTTGGGGGTTTTAGTTCCATTAACCGTCCTACAGTTTGCATCGTTATGCGGTTGCGCTCGGTGCTGGGTTTAAGCACGCGTTTTGGAGCGTGCTCTGGGTTGAATGTACAGGAGGTGCGTTTTGGCGAACCAGAGATAGCAAGCTTGAAGGAAGAGAATGGCAAGAGGCCTATCTTCTTCATTTTTTTGCCGAATGAGGTGCCGTAAAAGCCCAACTAGGGGTTTTTGGATGCTCTGAATCCATTGGCACTGTTTTCATAGCCATTTGAAGACTTATTTTGCAAGTTTTTAACCATTGAAGTTTCAGAGATCTCCAGGGAGCTTGAAGCCCTCATTGTTTGAGGTCTTGCTCAGATGAGCCTATATTTGTTTTTTGTGATTGAATAATCATTTTTGACTAATTATTATGCTTTGAATACTTTGGGATAGGTTTCAGATCCATTTGAGGACTTTTACAGGTGTTTTTGCCAAAGAGAAGCTCAGGGAAGCTTAAGGCCACATGTAGAAGAGGTCATGCCTGGATGAGCCATGATCCGTTTTCAGAGGATGGAGGCTCAAGGAGATGTAGCCCGGAGAGGGGTGAACTCCTTTATCATGTTGTTATTGTTGTGAGTGTTTTCTGCAAGTTATTATTTGCTGTTGTATTTGCAAAGACCTCACATATAAGCATTTACAAGAAGATACATAAATTTGGCACATAAACTATCTTGCATATTTTAACACATAGAGCAAGGTCCTGTAAAGTTTATTTTAATGAAGTAGAGGGTGCTTGCATAGCATAACAAGTCAGCCTTCTATTTTCAGATCATTTAAGATAATATCATCTGCTTATGAAAAAAGACAAAAAACAAGCACATCATCCACAAATAACAAGTGTGAGAGACGCTCATGATGCCCCATACAAAGGCCCTTGAAGGAATTCACTCTTTTTTATTCTGTCAAAGAATGATTGAGATCATCAACAATTAATAGAAAGAGATACAGAGAAAGTGGACACTGCTGATGGATTCCTCTTGATGAATTAAAGAACGAAGACCTTGCTCCATTAATTTGGATCACAAAGGAAGTTGAGGTAACAAAAGACATAATCTACTTTACCATGTGAAGATCAAAACCAATGTTTAGATGAAATAACATAAGATAGAGCCATGAGATTCTATCGTAGCATTTTGGAGATCCAACCTAATTACAGATACTAGCCTTTTAAAAGAATTTATAGAATGCAAACCCTCATGTGTAGAGACAATTTCCTCATGAATTAGCTTGCCTTGAAGAAACCCAAATTGTTCAGGCATGATTATATTTGCAAGGACTAGTTTCATGTGATTAGCAATGATCTTGTATAGACTATTGCAAAGCTCTGTAGGGAGAAAATCATCAAAATACTTGGGATGGAGAGATTTTGGAATAACAATAAGAAAGGTAGAATTCATATTATGAAACATCTTACCCGAAAGTCGATTTTCCTCCACCTCTCACAATAGATAATCTCCTAAGGATCAAAAAACACATCATAGAATTCTACTATCCCATCATCTGACCCTGGACTCTTGTCCTTCCTGAAGTTGGAAATGACTACCTTAATTTTTTCTTTGGAAATAGCCCGATACAAATCTCGATTCACCTCATCATCTATAAGTCGAGGGAATAGTGCAATTTGCTTGAGAATTACGTCCATCCTAGCATTTTCCTACTCTTTGAAAATAATTTTAAAATGGTCTGTTCCCAAACTGGATAACTCAGAGAAATCACACTTTTTAAGACCTTCAGAGTCCTCAAGCTCCTAGATCGTATTGAAAATTTTCCTATAATTTGCAAAGTGTTGAAAAAACTTGGATTATGATCCATTGCTAAGATCCAAAGGGCCCGAATCTTTAACCGCAATGAATTTTCCTTCTAAAGAAAGAGCTAACATCTATGACCTTCCAGAGAATGAACTACCTCCATGGCACCTTGATCCTTAAGTTTTTCCTGTAGCTTCCTATAATAAAATGAGAGCTCAAATTCTACTGACTATAACAACAAGCCTTGATTTGTAATGTCCCTTTCCAAATGATCTCTCCAGGATATTGACGCAATATCCTAAGTGATTTCCGTAGGCTATATTTAGTGGAAAATGGGATTAATTAATTATTTAATCTCATCGGAGTGGAAAAGTAACTTTTTTTTAAATGTGACATTGAGTAATTAATTAAAAGGGTGTTTTAAGTGACTTAAGTTTATAAAGTCACTTTACTTTATTAAAAGGGTAAAAGGGTTCGAAAAGGGTCAATGAGGAAATAAAAGGAGAATGAGGGTGCCCTTTCTTATTATGCATTAGTTATTTTCTAAACACGAAATTGAGAGAGCTCTTGTGGCTTTGGCTCTTGGGACGGAAAACCCTAGAGAAATATTAGGTTCAGTGGGGAGACTATCCACCCTAGTTGGTTGTGGAGGAGAGATCACACTCAGATATTCTCATTGTGCTTCATTTGTGATGGAGTTCATTTTTTGGTTGCTAAGTTTTTTTATGTGTGGTTGAGTTTTATCATTTGGAAGTGGAGTTTGCTTGTATTGAACTGAACTTTCTTATTGGGTGAGTTTCTTGAATTTGGGGGTTGTTTTTATTCATAGAGGTTGAGTTTCCATATTGCTAGGAGATTTTATTAGCATAGGGGGGCGAGATTGAGTGTGTTGGGAGAGTGTATAAACATAGGGGACAAAGATAGTGCGATGGTAGAGTATATTAGCAGTGGGGATGATTTCGTCATTGATGGGTGAGGTCCCTGAACAGAGAGGCTAAGTTATTTGTGGAGGAAGGGTGATTTCACTTGCTAGATGAGTTTCTTCTTGATGGGAGGCTATGTTTCCCTTGTTGGCTGAGTTTTATTCTTTCTAGGATGA
The DNA here is from genome assembly GCA_900067695.1 of Picea abies. Lineage (NCBI taxonomy): Eukaryota > Viridiplantae > Streptophyta > Pinopsida > Pinales > Pinaceae > Picea > Picea abies. The sequence continues at coordinate 7,591 of CBVK0100793129.1, read as the reverse complement.
GTTTCCTATTGGCTAGGATGATTTTTATCACCTCAAGTTTGAGTTAGTGCAACATGCTATATCTCTATGTGTGGAGGAAATTTTGTGTTGGTGAAGGCCGTGATCTAAGCCAAACCCTTGCTTGTGGGTCAAGTTTCACTTGTGTTTTCTATTATATGTTGATGGGGGCAAATTTAGTGTTGTCTCTGGTTGTTGGGATGAATTCACTGTTGTAGGAAAGGCTGAAACAACCGGTTGTCTTCTATAGGAAGTATATATTAGTCCTATTCATTTTCATATCAACAAAGAAAATCTACAAGAAGTATATATTAGTCCTATTCCTTTTCATATTAGCAAAGGAAACCTACAGAAAATATACATTAGGTTCCTCTTATTTGCTACTTGTACTATTGCTAATATATTTAAATGTACTCTAGCCATCTCAAATTGAACCAGGTAGATATTGGTGGCCACCCACCTATTTCAACTAGCTCCTCGTGTCCGTTTTTGTTTAGCATGTTCTTATGTACTGCTTTGTAATTGTGGGTTCTACACTTTTGGGGCTATCTGAAGCCCCACACATCCTCTAGGTGGATACGGGTGGCCTCTCACCTAATCCAACTAGCTTATTTTGTATGTTTTCATGTCAACACATCTTGTTGTACTTCCAGGGTTGTTTTGGGGCCCTAAATGTTGTTTTTTTGGCTCGCCACAATCAAACCATAGAAAATGTCAGATTTTGATGACAGAATGTGTAGTTATCTTAAATACCTTCCCAACGGGCTATCACACGCCTAAAACGAAGGTCGTATGCAAAAGTTACTACCCTGGGAAGTTGGGGTACCAAATTACACCAACTTACCCATAGGGCCCACATGACTTTTGGCGTTTCACCTTCTAGGGTTAGGTTTTTGGATGTCTAGGGTTTTGGAATTCATGAGTAATATTAAAAAGGCCTCTGGAGCCTCATTGCAATCCATTCTTCTCAGAAGGATGCGCGTATCAGCCACATCTCTTCTCAGATATAGCTACCACCATTTGAGCAAGTGTTTCAGTTATGCAGTTTTACAGTTTCAGCCTATTTCATTATTTAATAGAAGATATTGTTCACTGGATATTTTTGTTATTCTTCATATCCGTGTGTTTATTGTATTCAGTTTTTTAATCAGTTCGTTCTGATCCTAAATCCAGATCAGTGGTATCAGAGTGGTTTGCTCTTCATTTATTTTTCTTCATGCATGTCCCCAACAAGATCTGGGTACAAGAAGTTGGGACTCGAACCAATCGAGCCATTACAATATTGGTCGCGTCGAGCCCGAAAACAACCCATGGGGGATGAAAAGAAATATTATGGAACATGAGATCCTATTAAAATGTTGCTCGAGAAAGCCTTGGCACGACAAAGGAACAAAATGATGGAAAAATTCACGCAAATCCTTCAACGGCCCATAGGAGAAACATATTCATCAAGCAGCCATGCAACCCCCTTCAAGGTATAGGTAAAATTTGATATTCCATTATTTGAAGGAATGATATATGAAGATTCTATAGATAAATGGTTGAATATGCTCGAAGGATATTTTTCGGTCCACAATTTTTTCGATAGGGAAAATATCACTTTTTCACTCCCCATGTTAAAGAATGGTGGGATACTTACTTTGAGCAAAGGGCCATGGAGGAATCTACAATGTTTGTGGTGTCCCCTACATGATATTCCTTCTAGGACACCATTAAAGAACGATACTACCCTGTTGGAAGCTTCGAGGACCAGTACACCAGATGGACCACCCTACATCAAGAAAGGGACTAGACAGTACCATATTTCACCAATATTTTCCATACCCTACACAACAAATTGGGTATCAAAGACTTTGAGCGTCATTTGGTTCTCAAATACAGTGGATGTTTGCATAGATACATTCAAACAAAAATGGAGTTCCTGGACATCACCTCATTGGGCACGGCTTATAGATACGTTGTCAAGATCGAGCATAAATTTAAGCAGAAACGACGAGAGTTTGGATCTGCAAACCCGTCACAGTCGAAGTAGGGAAAAGGCAGCCCCAACCCACATAGCAAGGGACCAAGTCAAGATGGACGCCTTAAGGAAAACTAGTCCAAGCCGCAAAACAAGAAGGGTAATGAGAAGATGAAGGACACATGAAAATGGTGTGAGTACCATAAAATTCCTTGGCACAACACCAAAGAATGTTGCTCCAAGCAGTTGCTCATGGCTGAGATGAAAGATTTTGAGTCAGAGGACGATTCTGATTCCGAGTCAAATCCTAAATGAGGGAAGCGGATTATCGATGTTGAACCCAGTGCCATTGTCGCTACCACCAAAGTCCATCCAAGCGAACTAGAAGAACCAGAGGAAGGGGAACGCCTCTTTCACTCACAGATGTGGGTCAAGGGGGCTCTGGTTCATTTCATTGTCGACAACGGTAGTCAGAAGAACCTAATTTCAGCAGAGATCATCAAGTGGTTGGACCTGCCAACGACACCACACCCGCAACCCTAAACCATTGGCTAGCTTCACCAAGGAAGAGATCTCCGTGTCATCCAACAGTGTCATCTTCCCTATGACATCAAGCCTTTCAAAGATGCGGTACTGTGTGATAGTTCTCCCCTTGAATTTTGTGATGTTCTTTTAGGAAAACCATATTTGTGGAAGCGTAATGTTGTGTATGAATCTAGACCTCGCCATGTTATTATTACTTTGGGTAGACAATTGTACAGGATCCTAGAGGTAGTGACGCCTATTGCTATTTATTTAATCTTTGCCAAGCAATGCAGTAAGGTCATTTCACAGACCGAGAAGTTCATCTTCTTTGTGATTCGTGCTCACAGTAACTAGAAGGTCGCTACCACATCTATGGCCTCTACACAAACCCTCTCTTTGCAGCATAAGTAAGTGGACGGGATCATGGAAGAATACAGAGACATCTTCGCCTCATCTACAGGGGTATTGACACACTGCCAAGTCAAGCATCCAATTGATATGACCCCCGACGCACCTCTACCTAATGGACCAGTATATCGATGCTTGCTGATGGAGAATGATGAAATCATGCATCAAATCCAAGAGATTCTTCAAAAGGGGCACATCAGACCCAACTCCTCCCCTTGTGGAAGCCCGATTGTACTGGTGCAGAAGAAGGATGGGACTTGGTGACTCTGCATTGATTACAAAGGCTTAAACAAAATCACAGTCAGGAACCACTACCCCATTCCCAGGATTTATGACCTTCTTGACCAACTCAAGGGGGAAATGTTCTTCATCAAGATTGACCTAAAGTCTGACTACCACCAGTTTCCCATCGAACCAACTGATGTATGGAAGACAACCTTCAAGTCTAAAGAAGGTCTGTACGAATGGCTAGTCATGCCCTTTGGCTTAACAAATGCACCAACCACTTTCACGAGGTTGATGGATGATGTATTGAGACCCTTAATGAAATCCTTTGTGGTAGTGTATTTGGATGAAATCCTCATCTTCATCAGAATGCGGGAGGATCACATGCGACATATTTAGCAGGTTTTGATCACTCTACGACAACACAAGCTTTATGCCAACTTGGAAAAATGCTCTTTTGGCATGAACAAGGTCCAATACTTAGGAGAAATTATTTATGAGCATGGGGTACATGTTTATCCAACTAAGATCCAAGTCATATGTGACTAGCCAGCCCTAACCACAATGACTGAGCTTCAGATCTTTTAGGGACTAGCCAACTTCTACCGACGGCTCATGTTGGGATTCTCCCATATTGCATGGGCCCTCAACCAGGTGACCAAGGGCGGTGGTAGGGACAATTTCATGTGGGGGAAGGAGAAAAAATGAGCATTTGATGTTGTGAAGAATTGCTTGTGCTCATCTCCAGTACTCTCCTTACCCGATCTGCAACAAGCATTCCAGATTGAGATTGATGCATCTGACTATGTTATAGGCGCATCTCTCACTCAACAAGGGGATCTAGTGGCATACCATAGTGAGACACTCTTCGATACTGCATGGAAATACCCCACCTATTACAAGGAAATTTATTCCATTGTATAAGACTGTCGTCAATGGAAACATTAGGTTCTAGAGAAAGAAACATCATACACACTAATCACAAGCCTTTGCGGTTCATACAGACACAGGGGAAATTGTAGAACGACCGCCATTAGAAGTGGTCCACCTCCCTGCAACAGTTCCATATAAAAATAAAGTATAAGACATGTATCTCCAATCATGTCACTGACTTCCTCAGTCGGCCTCATGTGGCTACACTCAACACTTTTCTCCATTCCTGTGGACATGAAGCATCTGAGTGGCCCCAACTTTATCAACAAGATCCGGACTTCGCCACCACATATCATCTCTTGGGTATAGAGGCAACTGTCACTGATTTTTACATTCAGGATAGAATCTTATGCCACCTAGGCCATTTCTTTGTTCCAACAAGCGAGCGTGCAAAGATGATTTGGGAATCCCACTACAGTCGAGTGGCAGGATATTTTGGTGTAGAGAAAACTGTGGTCGTTCTTCAGAAACATTTTTATTGGCCAAAACTTCGACAGGACGTCATCAAGTATATCAGATCTTTCACTTCTTGTGTCATTTCCAAGCCAACCATTAAGAAGCAAGGCTTATACACCCCTCTTCCTATTCCCGAGAAGCCTTGGGAATCCATCTCAATGGATTACATGTCTGGCTTGTCGTCCACCAAGCAAGGAAATGACTGCGTGTTTGTGGTCGTTGATCAGTTTTCAAGTATGGCCATCCTCATAGCCTGTAAGAAGAATGTCAAAGCGATCAATACTGCCAATATATTCTTAGAACGAGTGTGGGTCCACTTTGGGATACCACAGACCATCATCTACGACCGAGATAGCAGGTTCCTCAGAACCTTTTGGTTGAGTCTCTGGTCTTTGTTGGACACCAAGCTTACAAAATCCACTACTTTCGACCCCCAAACCGATGGCCAAACAAAGGTCGTCAATCGGATGATTGTGCACATCCTGCGCATGTACAACTCTAAGCATGCATGTACATGGGACGAGAATCTCCCATATGTCCAACACAATTACAACAAGACTCTCCATAGTTCCATCGGCCATAACCCATTTCAGATGGGTTTGGGATTCCAACCCTTGGGACCCATTGATGTTTCACTTCCTCTTGCCACCACATAGAAAAACTCTTCCCTTGACCAGTTTGTGATCAACAAAGCCACAAGATTCATTGAGAAGATTCAACACATCCGCCAACAGATCCAGGAGATTTTCCATAAATCCAATGCTAAGTACAAGCAGAGCCATGATCAACATAGGTTACTACACTAGTTTTAGGTTGGCGACAAAGTCTGGTTACATTTGCAGAAGGAGAGTTTCACCGGGCCCCATCGGAATCTTAGCCCACTTCGTTATGGGCCTTACACTATCACCAAGGCTATGGGTAGAAACGCTTTTGAGCTCAACAGTCCACCCTTCCTTGGTCTGCATCTAGTATTCAATGTGGACCTCCTTCGACCATATTTTCCACTGTTATTGGACACCTTCGAGATCGCAGAGCAACTGACACCAACAGATCTCAACCTTGACTACATGGAACAAGAATCCAATGACAAGATAGTGGACACACAGGTCAAGGGCACTCACCAACAACGGATCCAACTTTATTGGGTTGTCAAGGCAAGGAAACTCCTACACTAAGGCAAGTGGCTCACCTGGGGCCAAATTTAGCAGAATTTTCCTCACCTGATGGGGGAAATTAACACAATGGAGAGAATTGCTTCCTAAGGGGGGAGGATTGATCTAGGTGGATATTGGTGGCTGCCCACCTATTCCAATTGGCTCCTCGTGTCCATTTTTGTTCAACACATTTTTTTGTACTGCTTTTTAATTGTGGGTTGTACACTTCTCGGGCTGTCTGAATCCCCACAGATCCTCCAGGTGGATACGAGTGGCCTCTCTCTTAATCCAACTGGCTTATTTTGTATGTTTTCATGTCAACACATCTTGTTGTACTTCCATGGTCGTTTTGGGGCCCTAAACATTTTTTTTGGCTCACCATAGTCAAACTGTAGACAGAGTCAAATTTTGATGTCAGGATGTGTAGCTCTATGAAATACCTTTCCAACAAGCTATCATGTGCCTAAAATGGAGGTTGTATGAAAAATTTACGACCCTAGGAATTTTAGGTACCAAATTACACCAACTTACCCATGGCGTTTCACCTTCTAGGGTTAGGTTTTTGGATGTCTAGGGTTTTGGAATTCATGAGTAATATCAAAAAGGCCTTTGGAGCCTCATTGTAATCCATTATTCTTAGAAGGATGCACGTAGTAGCCACATCTCTTCTCAGATATAGCTACCACCATTCGAGCACGTGTTTCAGTTCTGCAGTTTTACAGTTTCAACCCATTTCATTATTTAATAGAAGATTTCATTATTTAATAGAAGATATTGTTCACTGGATATTTGTGTTATTCTTCATATATCTATGTTTATTGTATTCATTTTGTTAATCAGTTTGTTCTGCTCCTAAATCCGGATCACAAATATTTGTTGCAATAAATATATTTGGATTTCCAATATTGGTGGTTCATTGTAAATAACAATAGAGAATAGAAAGACATATAAATTGTTTAATAAATTATCATATGAAAGTTGTTTGTTGAAATGAATACATTGATAAACTAAGTGAAAAACCTAAAAAATTGAGCGGGGACATTACAGTGGTAGCAGATATTGTGATCCTCCCATCCTGTGAGGGTATATAAGCTTGGCTATGGAAAAAAACCAAAACAATGTTGGAAAAAATGGAACTCGTGGTTCAAAGGGGTAGTGAACAGATAATCCAATAAAGTAAGAGAAAGATGAGGAATTTACAGATTGTTTGAGGGAATATATGACACTTAATGACACATTTCATGCAACCATGTCATTCAAGGATTTTTTCACCATCAAACATCCTAAGTGGTGTGAACCCAAAGTATCCGTGGACAAGAAGGTGAAGGTGAGAAGGAAAAGGTACTAGCTTTTAAATATTTTGATACTTCTAAAAATGAGGAAAATGTTGACTCTTCATATGTTTCTTCTCTTGCAAATGAGCACATGGACAGTCATGAGGCCTTATAACCTAAGTCCACAAAGGATATTTGGGCATACAAGGAAGAAGATAGCGTTGATATAGTTTTATTCCAACATAGTGACAATGTGGTTTGGGATGAAGAACCAATTAATGGCACTGTGATTTAGGATGATGAAGAAGAGAATTTTGTTGATGGTATGGGGGACACGAGTCTCTTTGATGTTAAATTAGAGACCATATTTGATAGGCCTTGTGGAGAGAATATTTGAATATTTTCCTTGATGAAGCAATGCTTGATCATGATACTATTCCACCTTTTAGAGATTGCATGGTATCATCTAGTGAGCCAATTGGTTTTGATGAGGGTAGTGTTATTATAGTGGAAAACAAAACAAAAAATCAATGGTGGGACAACCTATGCCACTATGATGAATATGAAGAAACATGAGCAATAGTGCAATACTTGAAGGACAAGTTATTGGTCACATAGAAGAAAGTTGTACAACTGTTGTGTTGTGGGGTAATCTACCC
>CBVK0100793128.1:0-17302 GCA_900067695.1 Picea abies | reverse complement strand
TTTTTGCTTTGTTAGGTACCCGCGGGCTGTAGTGGGTTAGCCCGCGGATACCCGCGTGCAGTAGAAGGGCAACAAGCGGTTGCCCGCGCCCAGTGAGAAGTTAGAGCGCGGGTTGCTTGTTTTAAGTGATTTTTTGAGGATTTGCTCAGCATGGCTTTGGCTAGGAAGAGGCATGAGTAGGCCTGATGCCAGGTAAACCTGTATGGTGCATTTTAGGGTTATAACATGTTGATAAGGGAATATGGTGCTCATAAGTTCATTGAAGGTGTTATGTGGAAAACCCAGATGGAGGAGAGAAAAAAAGGAGTTTCAGGTATAGTCACTAGTACTCAATTGCAGATAATCAAAGAATAACTAGAGAAGATGAAATCATACTACTTGAAATTATTCATGGATATGGACCTTTCTCTCAAGTTTGTTGAAGACAAGGAAAGGGAGGTTGAGGATATTTGTTACTAGTTGAGTTTGGAACACTCCTCATCACTTACAATAGAGACTCCATCATCTTTGGAATTCATGACACATGAGGGCATGAGTGGCCCCCATTATTTGAGGGAGGAGCCTCTTGTGACGATTTCGCACAAGGAGCATTTAGAGTTGCGGGTGCTCGAGGAGAGGTATGATGTAGAGGGTTTTGAATATTCCCATGCTTTTCATTGTGGGGAGCATGAGCCATTTCTTTTGGAGATCCCACTAAAAGCTCAAGGATTAGCTATGGAGGAGATAGTTGAGAACATTCCTTGTGGACCATCCCTTAAGGAAGTATATGCATCCATGGATTGGGTGGATAGGTATATGACAAACATGGGCATGCTCCGGGATACAAGTTCAAGAGACACCAGTAGAGTGATGGATACAATATTTACTACAGGATACAGGATGGTACAAGATGATTCAGTGATAAGAAACAATATGCATGGGTATTAATTGGCACACAACAGTGTACAGTGGATTTTTGGGGTGTTTCTTTTAGGGAGACCTCCCGAAAGAGTCCTCAAGCATACCATTGAGTTGAGGTTAAACATGATCGATGAGTGGATGAGTGAGCCTCAGGGAGCAACATATCGCTCGATGATCGATCTTCATTCGAGATATCATTAAATAAGGGTAAGGGAGAAGGATGCTCACAGGTCTACTTCTAGACTTCATTAGGATTTATTGGTAATGCCCTTGGCATTGACTAATTCACTAGTCACTTTCCAATCTTGCAGGAAATGGAAGAGGAATATATTGTTGTTATTTGATTCTCTCATTATATACACTAGGACATGGGAGGTTCACCTAAGTCAGTTGGATGAGATAGGTGTGATTGTGGCCATGAAAAAGTTCTTTCATTTGGACTTTGTAGTAGTCATTGGGAATGGTGAACTTCCAATTTTGTTTTGGGATCCGAGTATTCATCTGAGTAATAGACTTCTTCAGGTGAGGTTGATGACTGACAGATTTGAGGTAGTGATTGGTATGTGTTGGTTGTGAGAGGAGTTGTGGAGTTGTTCTCTATATGGAGAGGTGTTTTTTCCCTCGTGATACTCAGGATTGAGCATAGCTATGGATTGGAAGGTTTTGACTTCAGTGAGATGCCTCAACTCAGTATGATTCATGATAGTGGGCACCATGGGAGGAGAGTGCAGTTCTAAGCATGGAGGTAAAACGGTTATGATTAGAGGGGTGCAACGTCATCATGATGGTTTCTCTAGGAGATTATCTTAGGACCCTAATACTGTAGTGTTTGACATCTCAACAACTGATACATATGAGATGGCCAGTTTTTTATTTCCAGAGTCTACTCTTGGGATGCTTAGGATTGGTTGCTTGAAGAAGTAGTGTTTTGAGGAGTTGATCGCGTTTATGCAACTTATGATTTCTTGGCTTAACATGGATAATCAAGTTGATTCTTGTGTTAGCACCTTGTAGATCAGTGCTATGAGTAGAGGGTGCTTCACATCATATAGGCTAGTCTGGGACCCTGATGAATTTACCACTTATGGGAAGGTTTGAGAGAGGTTCTCATGGAGGGACTTTGCAGATGATGTTTTGGGAGATATGAGGGAGTGTACGACTTTTCAGTAGAGCAGGTCGGGGCACACTCATCCAAAATGGTTGATGCAATACTTTACCATTTTTGAGTGAGAGTGGGAGAGCATGTTGTTAGATTACATCACATGTTTATTGAGGATGCAGGGAGCAGATAGTATGTATGCAGTGATTTACCAGTTATTAGAGTTCACACACTTCACGATGATTTCTTCAGAGTATGGCATAGCACAGGTGATAGATATATCTCATGGGGATATTTTTAGAGTCCATGAGAAGCCTAGAGTCATTACCAGTGATTGGAGTAGCAGGTTTCATAGTGCATGTTGGTAGGTGTTGCTCAGATTTGTAGGAATAGGTTTGACTCCTAGTATTAAATTTTACCCTCAAACAAATGGTCAAGCAGAGATGGTGAACCGACGTCCTGATAGGTATCTGCATGACTATGTGAGGTCATGGATAGAGTGGTTACATTTAGATGATCATTTATACAACACCACTCATGATATATTGTAGACCACTTAGGATCAACAGAGGAGGTATGCATACAAGAACAGGGTGGAGCACAATTTTGATATTGGAGACATGGTTTTCTTGAGGGTGCAACTACATAGACCGTTTCCATTAAGGAGAGTTGGCATTGAGAGGATGAGGCTGCACCTCTATGGTCCCTACAGGATGACCCAGACGGTTGGAGAGGTATCTTATGGGCTAGAGTATCTCAAGGGTAGCCATATTCATAGTGTTTTCCATGTGTCATGACTTAAGAAGGTGTGGGGACCACATGTTACCACTTCCATTGAGTTATATCCACTATATGAGAGGGGACATGTGATATTGATTCATGAGGAGGTTATGGAGATCTAGGAGAGGAAATTGCATAACAGGATGATCCGAGAATACCTCATAAGGTGGAGAGACTTGCTAGCAGAGGATGCCACGTGGGAAGGTGACTAGATCTTGTAACATCCTAACTTGCAATTGCTTGAGGACAATAAATATCAGGAAGGGATGATTGTAATGTCCCTTTCCAAATGATCTCTCCATGATATTAACGTAATATCCTAAGTGATTCCCGTAGGCTATAGTCAGTGGAAAAAAGGTATTAATTAATTATTTAATGTCATTGGGGAGAAAAAGTAACTTTTTTTTAAAAGTGACATTGAGTAATTAATTAAAAGGGCATTTTAAGTGACTTAAGTTTATAAAGTCACTTTACTTTATTAAAAGAGAAAAAGGGTCCAGAAAGGTGTAGAAATTTCTTAGACCCAACCCGATTTCAGTCTCAATAAATTTTCATCACAGTTTAATGCCCAACCTACATTTCATTTGTAGTTGAAATGTAAATGCTATAAACAAAAATTTATAAACTGAAACAAATTGAATCTTTTCTGAAAATTGAATGCGGAAATAGAAAACAAATCCTAGAAACTAACACAAGAATTTCTAGGCAATGCCCTTGGAAAAACCCTGAAGGGAAAACCAATAAAGAGAGGGAGATTTTTATTATTTCTTGAGCTCACAGAAGATAATATTTTACAACAATTTTTTCCAGCAATAAATATACAAACTTATCTCATTAACCGCACCAAGCTACACCTCGAAGACTGTGCCCAAAATTCTCCTCTAATTCCGTGCCCAGAATTTCATACTGTGTACTATTCCTACAACAATAAATGTTTTACATAAATGTCTCGAAATCCATGCACTGTTCCTATAGATAACCGTATGAAACTATAGGAAAATTTCCTAGCAGCAATATGCCTCGAAATGTGTGCAAAAAGGTTCCTCAATTTATGTGCGTTTAGACTGTTGTATAGATTGTAAATATCTATTGTATTGTACAAACATATGTATTGTATGGATGCATTAAATGCTGGATTGTGCTTCTCAGTTTTTCTTCCCTTCCTCTCCTTAGAAGGTGTTCCAACCCCACTGCAAACTCTCTCACTTCTTCAACTCTCTCTCTTTCTTCATTCAATTCTTATCAATGAGAATGGGTGCTTCAATCTCTATAAATATCCTTTTTTATCATCTCAATGAAAATTACCTAAACTTGATCTAATGGCTGAGATTAAATGCTAGGCCATCTAGATCTACGGTTGTGATATAAGTCACTTTATCACAACTTAAGTCACTTGAGTCATATTTTCATTAAATATGCTCAAAAGTCACTTTAACTTTATATCTCATAAAGTTAATGTCCTAAGGATCACTTTTGGACATTCCCCCACATGCTAGACACCAATCATATGTAGGAGACACTTGTCTAAGGTACAAATTTTAACACTCCCTCTTACCAAGGAAAGTGTTCGTCACCACTCCCAACTTATCTTTGAAGAAGACAAACTTACCTCTCCCCAAATACTTCATGAGAATGTCTGCTACCTTCTCATTTGTGGATATGTACTGAAGCTCAATATCCCCTCTCTTAATGTAGTCTTGGATGAAGTGGTATGTTATCTCAATGTGTTTTTACCAGTCATGAAAAACCAGAGTCTTCAAGAGTTTTATAAAACTCTGATTGTCATAGTAAATCAACGTAGGTATCAAATGCTCAACAAATAAACCAACCAATAACTTGAAAATCCATATGGCCTCATAGTTGGCCTAACTAGATGCCATGTACTTTGCCTCAACAGAACTTAATACCACTAAATTTTATTTTCGACTGAACCGCGACACAACTTCCAAACACAATTCAAAATAACACCCTGAAGTACTTTTCTTGTCAAAAACACATCTTTCCCAATTTGAGTCTATGTAGCCTATCAAACTGACTCCATCCCCTCTCACATAGTCCAAACCATAATCCACCGTACCCTGTAGATACTCGAGCACATGTTTTTCTACCACCCAATGCACTCTCCTAGGATCCACCATAAATTGAGTGAGAGTGTTGAGAACAAAACAAATATAAGGCCCGGTGTTGACCAAATACATCAATGAGCCTATTAATTGACGATATGTCGTGGGATCGACCAACTCGAACTTAGAGGCATTAAGATTCTTCCAGTTGGTAATCATGGGTGTTGAAATAGGCCTACAATCCTCCATATGAAATCTATTCAGAATCTCAACTGCATACTTTTCCCTTCCCCAGAAAAATATGTCTAGGTTTTTACCAAACCTCCAACCCCAAGAAATAATGCATCATCCCAGTATCTTTCATCTCAAACTATGAAGCAAGACCTTTATTGCAACCAACTATGAGTCTCTTTTCCCATGTAATGAAAATCTCATCAGCATATAGCACAAGAATAAGAGGATCCTCATGAAATACAATGTAGTAAAGGCTGGGATCTTCCTCACTCTTCTCGAAACCCATCTGCAACAAGTAGGTATCAATCCTCAAATACCAAGCTCTAGGAGCTTACTTTAGTCCATATAATGACTTTTTCAACTTGCACACATGAGACTCTCTCACATGTACCTCAAATCCTTGTGGCTGCTCAATGTACACCTCCACTTATATGTGTCCATTTGGAAATGTGGTTTTCACATCCATTTGGTGGATCTTCCAATGTAACGTTCCCAAGCCAAGATGCCAGGAAAATCACGGTTTTGGTGTCTTTTAAAACTTTTACTGGTTGTGGCATTTCGTCAAACACTTTTCTTACTATGGTTCTTTAGGTTGCACTCAGGGTTATAAGATCAAAAATATGATAGACAATCCAAAATGATTCATATCTGATCTTTATTCATAATAATAAGAACCTGATACAAGGATGATGTAGATCTGGAATGATCAACAGATGGATCCAATAAACATAAGAGAAGATGCTACAAAATGTTGTCGGGAAGAAGATGAAAGCCTCCAAAGTGCACGATGAATACCAATACAAGTAGATATATGGGCCGTATGAAGTTCCAAACCCCCAATATTGGATGATGCTACATCTTGCTGGAATGTTGAATAGCCTCAATAATTCGGCATGACTGAAGGAAGTCTCCAAATGACCCCAAACTTAGTAGAATGATAGATTAGGTTGTTGCAAGGACAACCCAAGTGTTGAAATCCCCAAATTCCCTCTCAAACCCATAGATCTAACTTCCCTCCAAGGAATGGTGCGCCCCCCTGGATGCCTGAAACCCTAGATAATTCATCCTCCCTCCTAGAGGCCTCTAAATTCTCCACAAAACCACTAGAATGATAGATCGATGCTCGGTTACCTCCCTAGTGAATTCCAAAGCGAAATGGTGAATATCTGATCTATCAAATCACTGAAATCACTTTCTGAAGTGTCCTCCTCTCCTCCAATTCATCCAATGCATCTAGTAAATCAAATGGTAAATAAAACTCCTCCAGAGTGCATTATATCTAATGGCCAAGACCTTGCAATCCTTGAGTCTAAGGGTTTTCTGTGTGCCTTTCAAGAATCCTCGAGTGCTCTCCAACTCTTGAGTGAGTCTGTCCACCTTCGACTCCTGCTCCCTCGGAGCCTCATGATACATCATGCCAATCCTCAACAGGTAGTCCCTGCCTGTCAAAAACTGTTGGTAGTCGGTCCTCATCACAGATACTCTCTCCCTAAGAGTATGAAAGTCATCCATGGAAAATGCCTCATTTGAAATACCATGTGCCACTGAGTTCCTCCAATAGTAATCCGTCACCAATGCATGCATGCCATCAATGCACCTGGTGGCTTCCATGATCATATCCTCACTGACTCTCAACTGTCCTATCAAGTAGTATGACTCCTGGTCATAGTCATGCTGGGGTGCCACCTCATATCTCTCACTTCTAGTGCCAACACTGGAATCCCTAGAAACACTCTCTATAAAAGATGAAGTGATGAACTGCCCACTGTCTATTGTTCCACTAGGTCCTCCTATATGCCATTGCACCTCATCACTAGATGTTATCTCCCTCTGAATCACACTATATCATGTATGAGAAATTGTATCCTCCTGTGCACTCACCCTCCTACTATCAACTGTGTTTGGATCCCATATAGATGTGTCCATACACATGATATGATCATCCTAATCAATGAAGATTACATCCTCATCACTGCAGGCTGGACCTGGAAGTAATGTCCCATCAAGTTGTAAGTCTCCATTGTCTGCTCAACTAATGGAGTCTCCGAAAGAGGTGACTCAATATCCTCATGCTGATAGGTATGTATAAGTTCCACTGTCTCCAAGTCATGTCTCTCCTCCTGGTTCTGGGGATCCATATGTCCATGGTGTGCATCCCTCACACATGGATCCTCCATCACATCTAAAATGACACTGATATCCTCCTGTGAAGTTGCTATCATGGGTGTTTGAAAATATGACAGATGTGTCACAACCCTCCTAGGAAGCTCGTCATCTCTCGGTGCTAACACATATGAATCCCCACTAGTGTCTCTACTCTGCTGAGGTGTATGGTCATCAACACCATTTGATATGTCTGTTGCAATGCAGGTGAAGTCATCCTATCCCCCCATCTGTCTATCCACTATACAAGGGTCACCATCCTCCCCAAGCATGCCATAATCACTAGTATCTGCAAGTGTGCAAGAGTCACTATCCTCCTCAAGCGTGTCAGAATCACTAGCCTCTGTACTAACATCATTGCACTAGTCCAAATAAGCATCTAGCACTAGATCCATTTCCTCACACACCTCATCCTCATTGTCATAGTGTACCTCAATAATATTCTTCTTACCCTTACCCATACACCTATGATCTGGTTCCCAAGGCACCTTACAACTGTAGCAAAGTTGCGTGCTCCTAATGGGTATGGGGTTTCTCTGTTCTTCCATCCATCTAGATGCTCTAACTCTCTTTTCCTCTGCTATGATGATCCTGTGTAAAACATCCTCTTCACTCCAACTAGGATTTCTTAAGGCTACATACTAAGGAAAGGTTATTTGAGCCCTAGTTTCCTTGCTAAGGCCAAAATATTTTATCTCCAAGTATGTTATCTTAAAGGATATCTCATCCATTTATCCTTGTGTAAGACCCCTCAGGATGGAAAGAGTCTAGGCTCTAATACCACTGTAACATTCCCAAGCCAAGATGCCAGGAACATCATGGTTTTGGTGTCTTTTTAAACTTTTACTGGTTGTGGCATTTCATTAAACACTTTTATTACTATGGTTCTTTAGGTTGCGCTTAGGGTTATACTGATGGTTTATATGTGTATTCACAACAACAAATAATAAGATAAAGAAATGTAACATACCACAACCATATGAAAGATCAACAATATGATAGACAATCCAAAATGATTCAGATCTGATCTTTATTCATAATAATAAGAACCTGATACAAGGATGATGTAGATCTGGAATGATCAACAGATGGATCCAATAAAAATAAGAGAAGCTGCTACAAAATGCTCCCAGGAAGAAGATGAAAGCCTCCAAAGGCTGGATACATGATGAAGACCAATACAAGTAGATATATGGGACGTATGAAGTGGAAAACCCCCAATGCTGGATGATGCTACATCCTGCTGGAATGCTGAATAGCCTCAATAATTCAACCTGACTGAAGGAAGTCTCCAAATGACCCCAAAATTATTAGAATGATATATCAGGTTACTGCAAGGACAACCCAAGTGTTCAAATCCCCAAATTCCCTCTGAAACCCATAGATCTAACTTCCCTCTAAGGAATAGTGCGCCTCCCTAGATGCCTGAAACCCTAGATAATTCGGCCTCCCTCCTAGAGGCCTCCAAATGCTCCATAAAACCACTAGAATTATAGATCGGGGTTCGATTACCTCCCTGGTGAAGTCCCAAGTGAAATGGTGAAGATCTGATCTGTCAAATGACTAAAATATCTTTCTGAAGTGTGCTCCCATCCTCCAATTCGTCCAATGCATCTAGTAAATCAAATGGTACATAAAACTCCTCTAGAGTGCACTAGATCTAATGGAAAAGACCATGCAATGAAAACCTAGGTGCTATAATCTCCAGAAGCCCTATCAATCACTTGGACCAAACTTCCCTTAATGGATGGTGCGCCCCCTTGCTGGAAACCCCCAATGGTGTACCCTCTTTCTCTTCATGTGCCTGTGGCTGGTGTAGAACCCTCTTGCATTGTGTAGATCTGAACTAGAATGGTGTGGGGGAGTATTGCATCCCCGAGACCAAGCTTGGGAAAAGCTAGGTGGAATCTCTCACCACCGAATTGTCCTCTAGGGTTTGTTAAGTCAAAACCCTCAAAACCCCCAAGGTATGGGCTCACTAGCTAGAAGCAAGATATCAAAAGATAATCATACATGAATGAATGAGAGAATAGAGGCCCTTGCCTCTTCTTTATACTTCCTGCTCACTTGTATCTCCAAAGTGACTTTTCTTTTTTAATTATTAATTAATTAATTAAATCACATTAATTAATTAATATTAACCTTTTTACCTCTGAAAAGAACCTTATCTCTCCTTGTGGATTCTCTAGCCACTGAAAGTCACTTCTCATCATCCTATCCTGTAGTGTTGTTCCTCCCGATTCCAATGAGCTATTACACTGAGAGGTTCCTCCAAGTACCAAAATGACCTCTTTAGTGCATTTAATTAACCTATAGCTCAAAATACTCAAAATCATGGAAATCATCGAAATGCAACGAAACCAAAGAAGATCTATGCGGAATGGATCCCAATGATGAAATAGGATGAGTGATGTAAGTCAGACCCCAAAATATGCCTCAATATCTCATGTACTCGCTATAATCTCCAACTGGCTACTCTGGTCATCATAATCCACTGTAATGTAATGATGTCCCAAATTGGGGACATTACATCCAACCCATATTTGTTGCAATGGAGATAAATTCCTTGATTGAAGTATATCTAGCAACTGGTGCGAAGTTCTCATCATAATCAACTCCCTCTACCCATGAGAACCCTCTAGCCACAAACCAATCCATGTACTTCTCAATGCTACCATCTACATCATGCTTGATCTTATAGAGTCACTTGGAAGTCACCACTAGTTGCCCCTTAAGTCTCAAAACAACCTTTCACACATCAATATTCATGATGGAATTGTACTCTTCCACCATGGAATCCTTCCAGACTTGTTGGTCTATAGCCTCCTCAAAAGTGGAAGGCTTAGACTCACTGTTGTTTCTCACCATAACTAAATATCTACTGAATCTTTCTGGCTCCTTTCTCTCCCTGACAACCCTCTTGGGATTCCCCATAGATTCCTAAGCTTCCTTCAAGGTATCTTGAAGCCATCTTGGCTTCCTCTTCCCTGAAGTCATCTCTTGTGGAGGGGACTCCTCCTCCTTGTCCCTATCACCTGAAGACTATGTACCTGAAGAAGATGTACCTGTGATCATCTATGAACCTATAACCCGAGAACCTATACCCTGTGAACCTGTAGGCTAGGGACCTATAACCCGTGACCTTGTCACCTGTGAACCTATCTCCCCTGAAACTGGCAATCTTGTACTATATGATCCTATACCCTGTGGTGAACTCTCCTGAATATGGAGAGCCTACTGCTCCACCTACTTTGAATCTTGTGACCTCCTAAAGGATATGTCCTCCTCAAATATCACATCCCACCTCACAAATATCTTCCTCAAGGTGGGAATGTATATGCGAAAGGCCTTTGAGGTATCACTATACCCAACAAAAATACACTTTTCTGTTGTGGGTTCTATCTTTGTTCTCTTCTCTTAAGGGACATGTGAATAAGTTAGGCATTCAAAGATCCTAAAGTGCCCAACATCAACCTTCTTCCCAGAGAAATCCTCCTTAGGAGTCTTGTTCCCCAATACTCTGTGTGGACTCCTATTCTATAGATAAACTGCAGTGTTGCATGCCTCATCCCAAAGAAAGAATGGTATCCCTTGATCATGTAGCATAGCTCTTTCAACCCGAACTATGTACCCATTATTCCTTCCTGCAACCTCATTATGTTGTAGGTTGTAAGGAATTGTCAATTCTCTTTTAATGTCTTATTTTTCACATAAATCTTGGAATCCATTGGATATATACTCACCCCCATTGTCCGACCTCAACACCTTGATTTTCTTACTTGTTTTGTTCTCCACAAGATATTTGAACTTTTGGAACCACTTGAAGACATGTCCCCTGGTCTTCATGAAGAAAATCCAAGTCTTCCTAGAAAAATCATCAATAAATGTAACATAATACTCATATCCACACAAAGAGAGAGAAGACATCAGACCACATACATACATGAGAATGTATCAAATCAAGTATACCTGCTACCCTATTGTCACTGCTTGGAAAAGAAAACTTGGTGTACTTCCCTAGTGTAAACCCCTTGCACACATCCTGGTGCTCTATATTGAAATATGGTACCCTGGTAACAATCTCTCAATACTCGTAGATCCCCATGGTGCAAGTGGGCCATCCTCCTATGCCATATCTCACATAAGTCACTATTGCTATTACTATGTATCAAGGATCTAGCTAGATAAAAAATAAGCATGTATAACTTCCCATGTCAAATCCCAATCACTTTGGATGAAGTGATATTGGATCCCTTGGGATGCATGAGTACCTTCCCATCATGGAACACCACCTCATACCCCTTTTACTCAATGGTATAAACTGATATCATGTTCTTTTTCAAGCCCAGAAAATACAAGACATCTCTCACTAACATGGGAGGTTGTGACTCCCTTCGAAAGTATATTGTCCCAATCCCAACTTCCCTGACTATGGAAGCATCACCAAGCACTACCTCAATATTTACATCCCTTTCAATAAAATACGTAAAGTGCTCATGCACATCTGTCATATGATAGGAGAATCCACTATTAATATACCACACACTGGGATATGTTGCACTAGTGGAAAGACAAACTAATAAAGAAAAATCCTTCTCAAACCTAGTGGAAAACTCATCCACTTCCTCCAAAGATGCAACCTATTTCTTTTCCTTTCCATGACGTTGACCTGAATAATTCCCCATCTTGTGACATGCAAAGCACTTGACTTTTCTCATGTCCTTTTTCCCTTCATCCTTTTTCTTGGCCCCACCCTTGCAACCTTTCTTGGAATTTTTCTTTCCCTTTTATACAAGAGAAACATTCTCTTCATCATCCCCATCATGTTGGATTTCATTTTTGAAACCACATCTTATTTCCTCTTGAATCAAATCATCCCACAACCTTTCCCAATTGGGAATATTTTCACGTGCTACAATCCCATCAACAAAGACATCCCATTTCTTGGGAAAAAAACCCAAAGTGATTCTAACCAACTCTGCTAGCTAAATAATCTCCCCCAGCAACCAAATCATATTTCACCTGTGTGATATTGGTAAGGTATGTTGAAACCATGTTGGTTTTGGTCATCTTGGTGTTTCTCAATTTTTCCTGCAATACCATCTTCCCATTTTCATTGGAGCTTTGGTAAAGCTTGGTTAAAGACTCCCACATTTCAAAGGCAATATTTTTCCCTAAAACATGAGGAATGAGGTGATATTTAATGGAATCTAGTATTATTCTCTTGGTATTTGTTATCACACAATCTATACTTTCCCAAAGCCTAAAGGAAAGTAGGTCTAGATTGACGTAACACATAAGTAGTCCTATCATTGTCACCCCAATAGGTTACCTCTTTATATTTATGAGGAGAAAAAACTCACTCCAAGGGAGATGTCCCAAGACCTAGTTGGTTGATGAAGGGTAAAAATACCAGGTAAAAACCCACCCCTCTCTCTAGGTCACTCAAGGAAGGAAGTCACTTGGTAAAGTTCAAAGGGGTAAAAGGAAATGGAAATGAATGTTAACTGCCCTTTACCAATGAAACAAAAAACATTAGCAATAACCAATGATATAAATGTTTCAAATTAGTGACTTCAAGATATAAATATTGTACCAAAAGACTCTTATGTACAGACAAAAGAGAGAGTTTATAGCATCAACAACATATCTAAAAATTGCAAGTTATGATGACAAAAAGGATATAAAGACTTTGCAAATTTGATAGTGCCTTGTCACTCACAATTTCAAGATTTAAACAAGTCAATAAATGACTTCAATAGGATGTCAAAAAATGTGTAACAACAGTGAAATAATACTGATGACAACAACAAAACCACTTTAGAAAAGTACTTAGTTTAGCCAATTAGACAAACACTTTAGTCTATATTGATGGTAAATTGCCTAGTACTAATGCTGGGTGGTTTTATGGACAATTTAAGGGTTTTTAAGGGGATCCAATGATGGTTCTAAGAGTAGTTACAACAACAACAAGAAGCTTCAATAGCTTCATAATTTTTCACTTGGAACAATAGCAAAAGGAAGACTAGAGTCTTGGGATGATAGCACCTACTCTAGTGCAATTTTTTGGGTTAGTTTTAGAGGTTAGTATGCTGATTAGGGATAATAAATAAAGGTTGTAGAAACAATTATAACAGTAACAATATGGATTTTAGTGTTAGTGAGAGTTTCAAGAAGATAGTTTGAAAGTTTTTTTGATCTCATTCGTCCACAAGAGTATAGAAATCAATGCCTTTTAGGGGCTTATGGAGTCAATAATAGTAACATATCACTTGGGAAATAAAATAATGATAATGCTTATCTAAGGGAAGAGGTAGATGCAAGAGGTGTTGGCACTTCAAGGCCTCAAGCATCTAAATCTTTAAGGGAGGTTTTGCTAGAGAGTAGGCACTTCTAGGCCCCAACATACCTTCCTTCCCTAGATTTTTGAAAGACAATTAATTTGGTGATTTAGAATGAAATTACTAGAGAGATAGCACTTTAGGGATCTAATAATTACTCCCAAAAAATGTATAATTGGAAAGATCAAGCTAGTAGAAGAGTTATTGGGATAAACAAGAAGTTGGTGTTTCTCCCCTAGGGTTTAAACAAGCAATTTCATAATCTTAGACACGAAATGAGTAAGTTTTACGAAAAACATCCATAGCATGAATAAAATTTCAGATTTTCCACTTACTTCACCAAGAATAATCGAGTCAAACCCTAGTTGAAGACTATTACACCATGAAAAATGCCAAAATACACCACCACAAAGCTCTCCCAAGAGATGCGCACTAGTTATTTCAGCCAATGGCCCTTAAAGAGGGTGAAAATTCTATGCCACCACTTGAGTGTGATGATTTATGGTGAAAATAAATGTCACTTTATGTCTATTTATACCAAAATTATGACCTTTAATTATTTTAGGTCAAAATATCAAGGCCGACCTGGCCAGTTTACTAAAAAATTACATTTTTACCAAAATAAATTCAATTTGCATCTAAATAGACCTCCAAAGGTGACATCATGCCCTCCCAGGGTGACGTTGGGACTCAAGTGTGGGATGCTAGGAAAAGGAGGTGAAACGTTGGGCCTCCAAAGGCCTAAAATTTTCCCACACATGCCAATAGCCTCAGGAATGCCTCTAAGGTGACAACCCTAGCTGTCAAGAAATGTATAGGGATGTAGAGGTGACATCCAAGGCCTTCCAAGGACAATGTTAAGGTGGGAGGAGCATGAGACCTTAGGTCTAGGTCTTCCATAGTGCCTCCAAAGGAAACATCCTTCCTTCATTTGGTGCAAGCCTTCAATATCTTCTTACCCCTGGCTAGTTTTTCAACATCCATATGTGGGATTTGAGTCTCCATGAAGGCCCAAGCTAATAATTCCCTCATGTGTACCTGTCCACCAGGTAAGGTCCTACATAAACAATAAGTATTCCCTCCAAGGGTTCATAAGTCACAAGGATCATAACATGTAAATCACATCCGATAATTAAATTACTCGAACATGTGCATCAAAACCCCCTTAACCCCAAACAAATTCTCAAAGACATTATGCAATTTGATAAGTTAGGTTTGAAATTTGGAGAGCGTCTCATGGTGTCCTATTGGGATAACCTCTCTTAAGTTTGGGGTGTTTCCCATGTGGAGTCTAGTCCAAGTCATGTAAGTATATGAGGTGGTATGTGGTAAATATTTGGGCATGGGGTGCATGTGATAACATGGAAATGTAGAGTCTTACCTATGGGTTCCTTTGTGGAGGCCGAGTTGCACCTTGTCATGGATGCAATTTTTTCCTATCCCATTCATTTCCATTTATTCTTAGCTTTATTTATTTTGATATTTTTCTCTTTTGCTTCAAGGGAATAGTTGAGGGCCACTTTCCTGGATTGATGACCAGAGGTGACAACGTTATCCACAAATATTTTATGGAAATGAGAAGGATGGCTCATAATGAGACCCCCTTTCTCTTGGTTATACCACCAAGATCCACTACCCTGGTTTGGTAACCATATAGGTGGTAATATCACACCACTCCATGCCCATGGTCATAATAGGATGGCTCATGATGAGACCTCCTATCCATCAACTAATACCTTGAGTGTTTATGTTATCTTGTGGGTCCCCTTTTATTACTGATAATCTTTTCACTACTTTGTCGGGGATCCCTGAGCGAAGCATCTTGAAGGTTTCAAAATTGGATTTTAACTCTTGACAACTACTTTTACCCTCTGGGTATTTAAACCCTTCTTCCCATGAGGTAAGGTACAACCCTTTCTAGTGTATCTAATCCCAATGCCCAAACAAGGATATGGGAGATGTAAGGAATAAAGATGGAAAGTGGTAAGTATGGAGGGAGCGGATGATGAATTTTCACAGATCCACCTAGTAGCAATCCATCATAAATGGAAATCAACGTACTAGGGAACCATGTCACCCTTCCAGGTATGAATAAGGAAAAGAGCACAATTTCCAAGAAAACATCATGAAATGAAGAAAGATTCAATACAACATTTTCAAGTGATTCAGAAATCAGAGTGATACATACCATGATAACCAGACTCATTACCTCATGGAGAAAGACTCACTGTTACTTCAGGACCAAGCTGATGTGATGGATATTGTTGTTTGTGATACGTGGACTGTACTGAAGAAAAGAGGGGCCCTCCGGGGCCATGCTTAAACCATATGTCTCTTGATACTCCATGTCTAGGACCTGTGGGCTTCGAGATAACAGTCTTAACATTCTTTTTATTGTATTAATCCAACTGTATTGCATTAGTAGGAATGGTAAATGTCTTCTCAACAATATCCCACAACTCAAACTCCACCAACAAAAAAATAATCCTCTCCTTCCATGGACTAAATTTTTCATCCCCATTCAACCCATATTCAACCCTCAAACTTGTAGCCATGAGACCTTGCTTAACCAACAACTTATCCCAACTATCTATTGGTGAAGTACTTCTCTCCCTCTACAAAAACCTTGTGACCAATTGTTATTTTCTACTTTTTGTTATTGTTGGATTACTGAGAGGGGGGGGGCGGTAGAGGGGGGTGGGTTGAATTAGTAATAGGGTTTTTTAATCCTTTTTAACCACAATATATAAGTGTTGTTTATCTTTTATCTGGATTATTTTCAACACGAAATGAGAGCGGAGATATAATAAAGAAATGCACAGAGATATCCCGGATATCCAATAATATAACAAAAATGTATCAAAGATGAAACCATAAACAAAGATATACAATAATACACACTTTATATCAATGAAATAAATGTACAGAGATTGTAAAAATATAGAGTGAATGACTCGCTAGAATGGTGACTGCTTATCTATGAGAAGAGATGTGATGGCTACTCGCATTCGCAGGAAGATGATTACAATGAGGCTCTGAAGGAATTTTTACAATAAATAGGAATGCAAAAAACCCTAGACATCCAAAAACCTAGCCCTAGGAGATGAAGCACCAAAAGTCACGTGGGCCCCGTTTGGGTAAGTTAGTACATCAACTTCCCGGGGTCGTAACTTTTGCATATAATCTCTGTTTTAGGCGTATGATAGCCCATTGGAAAGGTATCGTCGAGGAGATTCATTTTTGGGGATAAATAATGAATTTGGATATAATTGAGAAGCTTGATCCTAAAAAACCTTCATTTAGGCCCTCAAAATGGCCCCAAAAGTTTAAAACTGCTAAAAATAGTAAATTGCCAAAAAACTATTTTGAGCCAGTTGGAAAACGTGGGTGGCCACCGATATCCACATGGATCAATATTTATGATAAATTTACCATTATCATTCAACAAGTGCAGAATAAACGAACCATGAACAATGAGAAATCATACACATACACAATACATAAGTATTTTTACATGGAAACCCAATGCGGGAGAAAACCACAGAACGATTTTTCTTATATGTATTTAAGAATTACATTCATTTGAAGCACCAAATTCTTTTTTTCTCCAGCTGTAACTCGAAGGAGGCTCCAACCCCCTATATTTTTAGGCTACAACTGTTGGATTATTGAGAGGGGGGTGAATCAGTAATAGCGTAATTATAATCCTTTTTCTTCAAATG
>CBVK0100793126.1:0-25280 GCA_900067695.1 Picea abies | reverse complement strand
GGGAGATGGTTACCAACTTCAGGCCTATATAAACTAGGACTTCTTGAAGCAATGAAGGGGGTTCAGAACATGTTTATACTGAAGATTTGCCCAAGCCAAAGCCATTTTTATGCAGGGAAGCTGTTGAGGAGAGCATCTTTGCGGGAAATTTCTGGGAGCTCCAGTCATCCGATTTTAGTGCCGTCTGTTTTGTTGGGTTTCAGTGATCTGGTAGAACGAGACCAGATCAGTTTGTAACCTTTTTGGCACTGCTGTGATGTACTTGTAAAGCTTTGAACATAAATAAGAAAGCCTCACCCACTGAGACAAAGACCCAAAGACGTAGGCGAGATTGCCGAACTCCGTTATCACATTGGTGTTTATGGTTTGCTGTTTTTCTTGCTTTATTTCAGATCTGTATATGTATATATGGCTGTCATGTTTCATTCATAATTCTTCCTCTTTCATTCAGCTTCGTAAATGGTTAATTAACACATGCTAAATAACTCAACCATTCTCATTTAAAAGATCTTTTTGGATCAAGTTGGATGCTAAGGATGAGCAAGGTAAGTGTGACATAGGCTCCTCATTAGAGTCATTAGTAACTGTTAAAGGGCCAATGCACTGGTGAACAGTATCCTTCAGGGAGTGACCAGGGCTAAGAGGGCCTCGC
This sequence comes from Picea abies, assembly GCA_900067695.1. Lineage (NCBI taxonomy): Eukaryota > Viridiplantae > Streptophyta > Pinopsida > Pinales > Pinaceae > Picea > Picea abies. The sequence continues at coordinate 24,628 of CBVK0100793126.1, read as the reverse complement.
TGTGTGATCCTAGGTGAGCATAAGAGCAAGGTGTTAGAATATGTACCTCAGACAGTCTTCTATAGCAGCAACACACACACACACACACAATAGATCTGGGCACCTTCTTTACAGTGGTAGCAGATTCATACAACATCATAATGAGAGAGCAAGAGCAGTTGTAGAAGACTAGGGTATAAGTCTAAATTTAGAGCATATCCATGCAAATATATCTAAAATAAAGGTGCCAGCTTTAGATAGATGGATAAGGTTATCTCTGAGTTCTATATAAAGTGGTGAGTAGTCTTATTTTAGCTTGTACATGGATTAGGATAAGGTTATCTCTCAGTTCTGAACTTCTAAATAAAGCATTGAGTTCAGTTTTATTTTTAGTGGACTTTCTATTTTGAGTTTGACCTGTTTTTGAGTTTGTAAACCCTAAAAGTATGCCCTTCTCAGATGTATAAGAGAAAGGGCAGATGTATGACATAAACAATTGAGTTAGCAGTAACAGTTTAGTGTTTTTCTTGTAGCAGATTTTTCATGTTTAGAATTAATTAAAAGCAATGATATGATTCGATAGTTATCTATTAAGTTCAGTTTATTGTTTTCTTTAATATGTGTTTATAGATTCTTGCGTCTAGAGTTTAGAGCTATTTTGATAGGCTTTTAGTTTTGTTGTTTTTGTTTCCTGTAGGAATTATATTACAGTGCAAAATCTGTTTTCCATGTGTTAGAAAATTTAACATGGTATCAGAGCTTAGCACCTGCAATCTTCCAGATTCCATGCATGGAGAGATACACTGTTTGGAGTAGAGAGCCATCGGAAGATTTCAGTGGGCAGCATGTCCGAGCTTCAGCAATTGGATAAAAACAGTTTCAGTGATTGGCATGTGGGCCTATTGAGGGTTGTGAGGTGAGAAGACATTGTGATTTCAACGATTCAGAGTGTAGCCTGTTCTAGACAATGGCAGCGATGGCAATTCCCAGTGTGCGAGAGAGTCACTTGTTGGAGGGAACCTCCAATTTTGTGCCATGGAAATTATAATTGCATAACCTTTTGGAAATGGCTGACTTATGGTACCTTGTGGAGAAATGGTTGCACCTCCTATAGATCCCAGAGATTTGGAAGATCGCAACAAGAAGGCAGTAAGTGTGAAACGAATCCCATTGGATTTGGTGAAGGATCACTTGATCCCTCATATCGTTGCGAAGAAGACTACTAAAGAGATGTAGGATGCCTTGGGAACTATGTACTAGAGTGTGAACATGTCTAGGAAGATGCTCTTAAAGAACAAGCTCAACGCTAGCTACATGAGCAAGACATATATAGTGACAAGCTATCTCACGAAGATAGCGGAGTTGAGAGATCAGGTTGCTATAGTTGGGGATAGTTGAGGATGGTGAGCTAGTTTAGATTTCTTTGAATGTCTCTAGTCCACCATGGCACAACTTTGTCCAAATTATTTGTGGTCGAGAATAGTTACCTAGCTTCATGCAGTTGTGGGTGATTTCTTTGGAGAGGAGATGAGACTACAATATGCCTAAACCACTTATGAGGATGTTCTTGACCCGACCCTCATCAGGAAGGTGAGGAACGGAGGAAATATGACTCAAGGTCTTCTAATCAATAGAAGGACTTAAGCCATATCAAGTCCTTCAGTTGCAACAAGCATGGTCACTATGCTTCTTAGTGTCCTAAGAAGAAGGGGAAGGGTAAGCAGTAACAGTAGAAACAATTTGTAGGAAGCATTGAAGCTTCATGAGTGGATGAGTTGATTGCTAGGCTTGATATGATCTTTTCCATGATGTCATCCCTTTCCACCAACACAGTTTCAAGTGTTGGGTGGTATGTTGACAATGGAGCCTCTAGACACATGACTTGAACATATTAGCTTTCGTCAACTTGGAGATACTGGCATGTAGGTGGAGCTTGGTGATGATAATAGGTACCCAATGGTTGGATTAGGGTCTATCTCATTCCACATGCTAGCCAAAGAAGTTTTGGATCTACATGAGGTACTATATGTTCTTGGTATGACTAAAATTCTTCTTTCTGTTTCTTGCCTAACATATTTGAAGTATAGCGTTGAGTTTGACCATCAGAAGTCAAAACCTTGATTTTGATTTAGTGTTGGCCAGAGGAGTTAGGGATGGTGGCCTTTACAAACTATCAACAGATCCAATGAAGTAGAGAGCTTTGTTGACCAACACTGACAATCTATGTGAGCTCTGGCACAAAAGATTTGGTCACTTGAACTATGGTTCCGTGCCTCTTCTAAAGAACATGGTGGTTTGATTCCATGACTTCAAGTTTGGGAAGAGAGGAGTGTGCAATGGATGTGCACTTGGCAAGCATGCCAAGGGTTCCTTACCAAGCGACAAGCATAAATCAAGAGCTATTCTTGATTTAGTTCATTCAGATGTCTGTGGACCCATGTCGTCAACTTTGTTGACATGTAATATTTATTATGTTACTTTCATTGACGATTCTTTCGAGAAAACCTAGATATATTTTATGAAGACCAAGGATGAGGTCTTTAGTAGGTTCCAAGAGTTCAAAGCTCTTGTTGAGAACCAATTAAGCAAGACGATCAAGGTACTAAGATCAGATAATGGAGGGGGATATACCTCTAATGACTTTGATTTCTTTTGCATAAAAGTAGGGATCAAGAGGGAGTTGACAATGTCATACAATCCGCAGAGAATGGGGTTGCTGAGCAGAAGAACAGGTCCATAATAGATATTGCTAAGGCTATGGTTCATGACTTAGATCTATCCATGTTCCTTTGGGCAAAAGCTTGTTATACTATAGTCTACATACTGAATAAATGTCCTTAGAGGGTGTTGAAGGACAAAACTCACAAGGAAGCCTTCATAAGGGAGAAACCAAATGTTTCTCATTTCAGAGTGTTTGGGAGTCCAATTTACATTCATGTTCCACAGGAAAAGAGGACAAACATTGAACTCTCCAGCTTGAAGGGTATTTTAGTTGGCTACAGTAAGTCCTCTAAGGCTTACAAGATCTATGTTCCTTCTCAAAGGAGGGTAGTAGTAAATGAATGCATGGTCTTCTAGGTCCCAAGAGCCCCCAATATTGATCGAGGAGGAGACAACACTTTTTGCCCCAAGTGTTGATCCACAGGTTTCAAGGAGTTTAGGTGTAGGTTAGACATGTTCCAACACAAGCACAAACATTGTTTTACCTTCTAGTACAACAAAGAAGTCCAGGTGGCTTACACAAACATTGCAGGAGGCAACAGAGCAAGTTGGTGCTCCATCTACTTCCTTTCAGGGAAGCCATCATCCTAAAAAGTTCCCTAGTTATGTTGCACATCTTCCATTATTGATATAGAATTTCCAGTTATGAGCAGGTATGACAGGATGCCACGGTGGAGGAGTACAACTCCATCATGAAAAATGATGTATGGAAGATAGTGTCGAGGCTAGAAGGGAAATCGATAGTGGATTCTGAGTGGTTGTACAAGGTGAAGCATGCCACTGATGTTAGGGAGCATCAAGAAGTATAAGGCTCAGTTCGTAGCTAGAGGATTCTCTGAGAAAGAGGGAGTTGAGGAGACCTTTGCTCTAGTTCCCAGGTATACTTCTATTAGGACCATTATGTCTTTAGTATCTGTTTTTGGTTGGCATTTATATCATATGGATGTTAAGACAACCTTGCTTAATGGTCTGCTTGAGGAAGAAGTGTTCATTAATCAACCGAGAGGGTTTGAGGTGCATGGGCGAGATACCTATGTATGTTGATTGAAGAAAGCCCTTTACAAGCTGAAGCAGGAACTTTGCGCTTGGTACTCTAGGATTGATGAGTTCTTGTTAGGTTTGGGCTTCACCAAAATTGTTGCCGATCCTAATTTTTATTAATTATTTGATCGATCTGATTTGCTTGTTTTAGTCCTATATGTAGATGATTTGATACTTATAGGGGGTTTAGAGAAGCTCATTGCAGGGTACAAGTTTGCGCTGACACAAGAGTTTGACATGAAGGATATTGGATTTAAGCACTTTTCCTTGGGTCTAGAGGTATGGAAGGGTGTGGCTGAAATTTTCCTTGGGCAAGGAAAATACACAATTGAGATCCTGAAGTGGTTTCACATGATGGATTGTAAACCCATGACCACTCCTATGATGCCAAATCTAAAGTTACATGGTGGCTTGGATTCAGATTTGTTAGATCCTTCCTTGTATAGATAGTTAATTGGATCTTTGATGTATTTAGTTAACACTAGACTTGATACATGTTTCGCAGTGAACACCTTGAGCCAGTTCATTGTTGAGTGAGACAGATTCACTAGATTGCTGCAAAACATGTGCTTCGATATCTAAAGGGCATGGTACATTTAGGTTTGAGATATGCAGGAGACAGTAAGTTGATTTTGATTGGGCAGGAGATGTAGGTGGCCGGTTGAGTACTTCAGGATGCTGTTTCAGTTTGGGTTTGGGAGTGATTTCCTGGTTCAGTAGGAAGCAGGCTTTAGTAGCATCGAGTCTAGCTGAAGCATAGTACATGGCAACCAACACTGCTAGTTGTGAAGCTTTCTGGCTCAACAAGCTGATTGGAGAGTTGATAGGTGAGATGTTGGAGCCTACTGTGATCTACCATGACAACCAGTGTTGTATCAAACTCTCTGAGAATCCGGTATTTCATGACCACTCCAAACATATTGACATCAGGTACCATTTTCTTAGGGACAAAGTTCAGAAGGGAGCAGTTGCTCTAGAGTATGTTCAGACAGATAAACTTCTTGTGGATATTTTGACTAAGCCCTTGGGCAAAGGGAAGTTTGAGATGTTCAGAGAGCTATTTGGAGTAATTGAGAACACTTTCATCAGTAAGAGGGAGTGTTAGAATATGTACTTCAAACAGTCTTGTACAACAGCCTTAGTCACCGGGTTCGCCGTTTTTTAAGCTTCAAATTCAAAATTCAACGATTTTTATCTGATCCCGAACTTAAACGATCCAGTTCGCTGAATTCAAACACAAACTCGAACCCTAACACGATTTCGTACGCAAATTCGCTAAAATTCGTTGAGATTCGGCTAGGTTTTCATATGGTTTGCGCGATCGTTTAAAAAAATGGGAAAATAGTCTGCCCATGAACTAGAAACCTCTCCGTGCGGCGGCTCACCTTCATTTTCACCTACGACCTCAACCCGTGCCTTTGCCGTCACCCTCGACCTCTCCGTGCTACCGCTCACCTTCATTTTCGCCTTTGACCCCGACCCATGCCTTTGCTGCGACCCATGCCTTTGCTGTCACCCTCGACCTCTCCATGCTACCGCTCTCCATTTTCGCCTATGACCCCGACCCGTGGCTTTGCAGTCATCCTCGAGTTTCAGTTCCACCATCGATTCCATCTCGATTACTGGACGACATTCCATCTCCAGGCTCCAGCATACCTCGACCACGGTCATAATTTCATATATTTCACTATATATATATTATATTTTTTTTTCAAATTTTCCATTTCTATCATATTTAATGAGAGTGTATATATATATATATATATTTTTCCAAATTTTATTATTATAGTATGTCGAACATAATGCCGAATTTTATTCCCAAAATTTTCACTGTTGAATTTTTGTCGAACATAATGCCGAACTCAAACACGAACACGAACCAGGTGACTAAGACAGCAGCAGCAGCATGCACAGCAGATCTGGGCACCTTCTTTACAGTGGCAGCAGATCCATACAGCATCATAATGAGGGCACAGGAGCAGTTATAGAAGATGGGTACAAGTCTAAATTTAGAGTATATGTATGCATATATCTCTAAATTTAGGGCACCAGCTTTAGATAGATGGATAACTTATAAGGTTATCTCTCGTTTCTAAATAAAGCACTGAATAGTCTTATTTTTACTTAGCTGGTAAATAGCTTAGGTTAAGGTTATCTCTCAATTATAGATAAAGCACTGAGTTCAGTTTTATTTTTAGCTGACTTTCTATTTTGAGTTTGACCTATATTGAGTTTGTAAACCCCAAAAGTAAACCCTTTCAGATTTCTAAGAGAAGTGGCAGAAGTATGGCTTCAGAAATTGAGTTAGCAGTTAGCAGTTAGTAGTTTAGGGTTTCTACTGTAGCAGATTTTTCATGTTCAGAATTAATGAAAAGCAGTGACAGGTTTTGACAGTCATCTACTAAGTTCAGTTTATTATCTTCTACAGTATCTGTTTATAGATTCTTGCATCTAGAGTTTAGAGCTGTTTTGATAGGCTTTTAGTTTCTTCTGTGTTAGCTTCTTGTAGGAATTATATTACAGTGCATAATCTGTTTTCCATGTGTTAGAAAATTTAACACAAGGAATCCCAGCGCTCTTAATATCCAAGGCTGTGGGGAAGAAACTCCTAACAGATTCTGGTTGCTCCAATGAACTTGAGGGGTGGTGTGTGGGACGTGAGGGAGTCCAACTCTGGGACCACCTAGAGCTAATTTGTCTGCTGGTTTTGTGGTGTATGTCCTGTGTCTTGGAATGATGGTTCCTCATGGGGTCTCAAGGTAGTCGGTTAACCACCCAGGGAAGGGGGTCAAGAGGAAACATTAGATCTCCCATGGATCTGGAATCTGAAGTATCATGAATCTATGCCTGCTGCTTGTTTCCCTAATCAAAGGGAAGTATCAGGTGATCCTCCATGGTTATTTACTGTATATGTGATAGTCTGCCTCCCTAACACAACATGGCTTGAGATCATTTCCGAGAAACTGATTTTTCTTGGGCTGTTTTCTTTGCAACCGTGGAAGTTTATCTTGAGTGGCAGTAATTTTGAAACAATATCTCTAAGTTTTAACTATTTATTGACATGAGATAGAGCCAGTGTTTTCAACTGTAAATGCACAAAAGCTGTGCATAGTGCCAATATGCACATACAGGTATTCTATCCGTTAATTTTTACAGTTTTCTGTTGTTTTTATTCTGGTTCATTTATGGCATAACTGTCACTGTTGTTTTTATTCTGGTTCATTTATGGCATAACTGTCAACGGCGGCAATGGCTTGTGGCAGCCATAACTATTTGTGGTGCTTCTCAAAGATTTTAGTACTACTGATGTTTGGTTTCTTGGAGATGTGAAATATTGCGGTAAAGTTTCAAGCTTTTGATAATTACAAAAGTGCAATTATATGAACAATTCGTTTACAGAACTGCAATAATCTGTCAGTCTTACAGGCAGACTCTTGCTTTAATATAGAATTTTCCAGAAAGATCTAGATTCAGTCTTGCCCAGGCTTCAGATGTGTCGGATCCCTGCATTTGAAACACAGAATTCTAAAATATCTCCTGCATAATCAGCAGTTGATGAAATTATTAGGATTGTTCACGTGCTTAGATTTGTTTGTTTTGAGAAATTAGACATCGGTGGCGGCCTTTTGTGGTCATTACGAGGCCTTTATTACTGATCCCATTGGCATTAGCAGCCAGATCCCTGATTTTCAGGATAAAGTATTGGAGTTCAATGTTAGTAAGTATCTTGCGGATTGGCAATATATCGAGTTTTCTCTCGAAGATGGACTGATCATCTCTGATTACTGCAGAAGTATTACAATACATGCTAGTAACCCGCGGCCACTTTTGAACAGCTGTTCAGTTCTCAGTACTCATGCTTCTGACAATGTACTACTGTCTGCAGATGTGTACTGGGCTTCTTAAGCAGCGGTTGCAAGCTGTACCATGTTGTCATTGGGATCAAAACAGGTGGGCGGAGAAAAAACAGGTGGACAAGGACCATTGGGTTTCCAAAACAAGTGGTGTTGGTTGACAAGTTTTGGATGCCAAAACTTTTTGAGAGGTGTTGCTCCCTAAAGAAATGCCTTCGTCGTAATTATTATAAAACCCAATTTTGTTAATAAACATATATGAGTAATGAGTAATGAATCATGATAAAATCCAGTGCCTTCAATGATTAAGTGTTACTGATACGATGTGGTGGCTCATCCTTTTGAATGTCAGTATTCAACAATTAGAAGCTAAGTTGCATGATACTGGGAAACGGAAACACATATCTGAAAAGGAAATGTGATCCCTCGAAATCTAGGAAATGGGGAAATGTGCTATTTCAGAAAATAACATAACTTTGAAAGAAAGCATTTAACACACACACACACACACACACACACACATATAGCTATTTCAGAAAATAACATTGAAACTTTGAAAGAAAGCATTTAACATTATGATATATATATATATATATATATGCTATTTCAGAAAATTATATTGAAACTTTGAAAGAAAGCATGTAACATTATGATTTAGAATACAGATTCATGAATAAATGAGCTAGAACATTTAAATGAGAAACATAAAAGAGATTGGATCAGTGATACATAATGCAAGCAATAATATCCAAAAACAGCCTTTATTATTTATAAATGAGGCTATATACACAAAATTAGCCTTTATATATGGGCCTTGAGGCTACAATGCTACATGTATGAACTATGAACTGTGAACATAGAAATAAAACATGAACTAAGCTAGTAAAGCCTAATAGTCATCATCCTCATCATCATATTCATCATGGAAACTAGAACAAAGTGCATGTTCAACAGTGGAATGTGAATTGGTAGTGTTACCCCCCCAACCTAGGGGTAACTAAAGAGATGATTGTTAAATTTACTCTAGATCAGCGAAGTAAACAGATCAGATCTAAATACTTCGCTGAAATAATTAACTCTTGCATGCAGCAGAAAAAAATGAGAAGAAAAATCACACACAACACAATAATTATTCTGCTTTTCCAAATCAGTTCTTCATCAAATAACTTACAAGAGCTCCCTTCACTAGGAAAATGGCTTTGAGAAATTAAAACCACAAACCAAATCTGCAAACCTGAACCACATGGTGCCTTGATTTGCGTGCTGCCAATCATTGAGGCTGTCCGTACAAATCTGTTCCTGCTGCAATAAATGCAGCTGCCTCCAAAGACATGTTGCATCAAAATTCCTGCTTCCTTGAAATGTGTGTTCCTCGAAAGATGCGATGACTTGAAATCCATACTACCTTGAAATCTGTGCTATCTCAAAAGATGTACTGCCTCGATTTCCATGCTGCCTTGGGATGCATACAACTTGTATTGCTTTCTTGCCAAGCTGAAAAATCAATTCTGATTTTTCTCCTTCACCTCACATGACTTGCGAAATGAAAATTGATTGTGTCTTTTCCTTTACCGTCTCTGTCTTTTGTCTTGAGCGATTTACCTAATCTCAACAGTCAAGATTAGATCGTGAGATCAATGAATCTCTTCTAATTAAATCATTAAGTGACTTTAACTTAGTCACTTTATTAATTAAAAGTCATTTTATAAAAGTATAGGACACATTTAATGACGATTTCCACAAGTAGACACCCTTACGGAAATACCTGTCCGAGCTACAAACACTAACACTCCCTTTTAGCGAGGAAGGTATTCTCCACCAGTGCAAGCTTGTCTCTAAAGAGGACGAACTTGCCCTTGACCAAGGGCTTGGTGAAAATGTCTACCAACTGCTTCTCTGTAGGAATATATTGGAATTGAACTGCTCCCTTCTGCACCCTGTCTCTGATGGTATCTGATCTGAATGTGCTTTGACTTGTCATGAAACACTGGATTCTCTGAGAGTTTGATGCAACTCTAGTTATCATAGTGGATCATAGTTGACTCAAGCTCCCGACCAAACAATTCTGTGAGTAGCTTGCGAAGCCAGATGGCTTCACAACTAGCTAGACTAGCTTCCATGTACTTTGCCTCTGCTGAATTCAGTGCTACTGAAGTTTGCCTCCTGCTGAACCAGGAAATCACTGTTGACCCCAAACTGAAGCAACACTCAGAAGTGCTCTTCCGATCTGAATCACTGCCTGCCCAATTTGAATCAGAGAACCTTTGCAACCTCACACCATCTCCACCAAGGTACTACAATCCATAACCTATTGTGCCCTGCAAGTATTTGAGCATGTGCTTTGCTGCCACCTAGTGAACCTCCCTCGGCTCCACCATGAATTGGCTCAATGTGTTAACAACATAGCAGATGTTTGGTCGAGTGTTGACCAAATACACTAATGAGCCAATCTGCTTGTATTGTCTGGAATCTGCAAACTTTGAAACTGGAGAATCAATCTTCTTCAGGTTGGTCAGCATCAGAGTGGCCATCGGTCTGTTATCTTGCATCCTAAATCTCTTTAGAATCTCCAAAGTATACTTCCCCTGTTCGAGGAAGATCTCGCCCGATCGCTGCCAAACCTCAAGTCCCACAAAATAATGCATCGATCGATGCCCTTCATCTCAAATTTTGACGCTAGATCTAACTTGCAACTTGCAATCAGACTCTCTGCACCTGTCAGAATAAGATCATCCACATACAACACCAAGATGAGGACCTCAGATCCAACCAACAAGAAGTATAGGTTGGGATTTGCCTCACTCTTGGTGAAACCCATGCCCTGCTGATAACTGTCGATCCTGGAGTACCAGCCCCTGTGTGCTTGTTTGAGTCCATACAGGGCTTTCTTAAGCCTGCATACATGTGTCTCCCTATCATGGACCTCAAACCCCTGCGACTGCTCAATGTAGACCTCTTCCTCAATGATGTCGTTGAGGAAGGTAGTGTTCACATCCATTTGATGAATGCTCCAACCCATCTCAGAAGCTATGGAGATAACTGTTCGAATAGAGGAGTATCTGGCTACAGGAGCAAAAGTCACCTTGCAGTCTACTCCCTCTCTCTAAGAAAACCCACGAGCCACAAATCTGGCCTTGTACTTCTCTATATTGCCACTTGCTGCATGATTTACCTTGTAAAGCCACCTAGAAGTCACAATTGACTTTCCCTCTGATCTTGACACAATCTCCCAGACATCATTCCTCATGGAGTTGTGTTCCTCCACCATGGCATCTCTCCATACTCGCTGGTTGGCTACTTCCTCAAAGTTGGAGGGCTCTGGTTCTATGATGTTGGTCATCAAAGCCATATACTGTAGAAATATCCGCGGAGGTCTGCTCTCCTTGAATGTGGACCTGGGAGGCTCAACATGCTATAGAGCATCCCGCAAGGTCTGCTCCAACCATCCAGGCCTCCTAACTGAACTCGAAGGGGCTGACTGCTCCTCCACTTCCATTGGAGTTTGGTTCCCTACACTGGAAATCTCCGCTCTCAACTCATCCTTTGGGACCACCTCCTGTGGCCCCTCTGCAACTGTTGGTAGGTCCTAAGATTTCCTAGATGCCAAGTTCTCCTCGAACTTGACATCTCGGCTCACCATTGTCTGCGCTGATCTGGCAAGAACACTCTGTAGGCCTTCGAATCCTCACTGTACCCCACTAAAATGCCCCTCTCCCCTGAGGGTTGCAACTTTGTCCTCTTCTCCACAGGAATGTGGATGTAGACTGGACAACCAAAAATCTTGAGATTTCCAATCTCAGGTTTGCTGCCTATGAATGCCTCCTCTATTATTTTACCATCCATTATTTGGTGTGGGCTCCTGTTCTGCAAATGCACAATTGTATTGCAGGCCTCTACCCACAGAAACATAGGAAAACTTTGATCATGCATCATGGCCTTCGTAGCACTGATGATAAACTTGTTCTTCCTCTCCGCAACCCCATTTTGCTACAGGTTGTAGGCCTGCCTCCTTGCATAAATCATTTAACTCTTTAGAGTTCTTTAGAGGTGAACTCACCCCAGTTATTTGTCCTCAACACCTTGATCTTCGTTCCTGACATGTTCTCAAGCTAAGCTTTGAAGGCTCGGATGTGACTGAAGACTTTGTCCTTGGTCTTCATGAAGTAGATCCAGGTCTTCCTAGAGAATTTATCAATGAAGGTCACATAGTAAGATGTGTTTTTCACTGAAGCTACTGACATAGGCCGTCCAATGTTTGAATGGATCAGATCCAAGATGCCCTTGGATCGAGTCTTGCTACTAGGAAAGGCTGCCTTAACATTCTTTCCAAGTGTGCACACCCCCTGTTGGTCTAGATTGAATTCTGGAAGCCTAGTGACCATCTTCCTTAGTAATGGTAGAGCTCTGTGATGGAGATGACCCATCCTCCCGTGCCACAGATCGCACATGCTCTCATTGGTGTGCAACAATGCTTGTGTAGGATGGTCCTCAAGTCTGTAAAGATTCCCATCCTGGACTCCAATCCTCACAACAATGTCTGGAGTCTGGACTTGCTCCCTTTGGGCAAATGAACACTTGCCCCCTCTGGAAGTTAACCTCATAACCTTTGTCCTTCATGATTGAGATGGACAACAGGTTCTTCAGGCCAGGTACATAGAGTACCTCCTGTGCATTGAAGGACCCCCCTAACTCCAACTGGCACTTCATCGTCCCCTGACCTGTGATTGGATACTTGGCCTCATTTCCAAGCTCTACGTGGAGATCTGAGTCATCGTCTGAAAAGATGCTGAATAACTCTCTAGCCTCTGTCATGTGGCATGAGGCGTCACTGTCCAAGTACCGAGCACTCTTGGTAGTAGTGCTAGTGGAAAGACAAGACACGAATGCACAATCATTCTCGAACTTGGATGAGAGTTCGTTCAATTGTGTCTCAGCTGTAGCTGCAACTGTCTGCAACTTCCCATTGCCTTTCTTCCTCTATGGACACTCAGAAGCGAAATGACCATTCTTATGGCAGATATAGCATTTGATCTTGCTCATATCTCTCTTCTGCCTAGATTGATGTCCCTCCCCCTAACTGTCAATCTTCTTGACAACTTTTCCTTTGCCTTTCTTTGTCTTGCAAACAAGGGATAAGTTGTCATCTGTTGCACCTCCTCCCTGCTTGCCAGATCTGGACTCTCTATGAGTCTCTTCATGAATGTAGTCATCCCAAAGTCTCTCCCAGTTGGGAAGTTTCTCTCTGGCACAGATGCCCATGATGAATGGTTCCCAAGCCTAAACCCATTCGGAGCAACATTTACTTACTCTGCATCTAGGATTGTCTCTCCTACAACTGCAAGTTGGTCACAGATCTGTGTGATCCTCATTAGATAACTGGTTACATTGTCCGAGGTAGACATTTTGCATTCTTTGAGTTTGGTTTTGAGGATCATCTTTCAACTCATATTGCCACTTTGAAAGAGTGACATAAGGGCATCAAACATCTCCTTAGATTTGGTCTTTCTTGCAACATGCAGGATCAAATGATCCTTGATGGCTTCAAGGACCACCCTCTGTGTTTTTACATCCTTCTTATCCCATGCTATCTGCATTGCAGGGTCTACCATTGTTGGCGTACCCCCTACGGTTTGCGTTGGAGTTGGAGGAGGGTTGGTCATGACTTCCTACAAGTCCCGTTCCTTCAATATCACTGAGACTCTTGCTTTCCAAGGCAAGAATTGGAAACCTCGGTCCCCCTCTAGTCGATCCTCAACCTTCACATTGGTTACTGACATGGTTGATCTGCACTGAGTACAATAGTTCTACTTTGTCCTTTAACCGGTTGAAGAGATCTGCACTGAATACAATAGATCTGCTTTTCTCTCAGAGCAAGAGCTCTGATACCATGTTAAATTTACTCTAGATCAACTAACTAAGTAAACAGATCAGATCTAAATACTTTGATGAAATAATTAACTCTTGCATGCAACAGATACAAAATGAGAAAAACAATCACACATAATACACTAATGTTTTTGCTCTTCCAAATCAATTCTTCATCAAATAACATCAGAACTTACGAGAGCTCACTTCACTGGGAAAATGGCTCTGAGAAATTAAAACCACAAACCAAATCTGCAAACCTGAACCACAACGCTACCCCGATTTGCACACTTCCAATCACGGAGGCTGCCTGTACAGATCTGTATGGATATGTACTTGTTGCAATAAATGTAGTTGCCTCGAAAGATGTGCTACCTCAAAATCCGTGTTGCCTCAAAAGACGTGCTGCCTCGAAATCTGTATTTCCTCGAAATTTGTGTTGCCTCAAAAGACACACTGCCTCAATTCTCGTGTTGCATCAAAAGACATGCTCCTTTGATTTTCGTGTTGCCTTGGGATGTGTGCAACCTGTTTAGCTTTCTCGCCAACTTGAAAAATCAATTCTAATTTTTCTCCTTCATCTCACGTGACTCGCGGAATAAAAATTGATTGTCTTTTCCTTTACTCTCTCTGTCTTTTGTCTTGAGTGATTTACCTAATCTCAACGGTCAAGATTAGATCGTGAGATCAACGACTCTCTTTTAATTAAATCATTAAGTGACTTTAACTTAGTTATTTTATAAAAAGACATTCACTTTATTAATAAATTAATAAAGTGAATTCTAGGAAAAGTATAGGATACATTTAATGACGATTTCTGCAAGTAGACACCCTTACGGAAATACCTGTCTGAGCTATAAACACTAACAATGATGTCTTGAGGCTCACAGGTAGCAAACATGGAGTGCCAAGAGTTGGATGGACAACACAGCTAACATAGCCCCTCTTTTTCACCATGCTTCACCATCATCATCAGCAACAAAGCAACGTCCACCACACTAGCTTGGTCCATAGAGGGCGACAAGTCTTGCTTCATGAGGTAACTAGTCAAGTCTCATGGTGGGTATCGTTTTAATATTTGGGGCATTCAGATAAGTTTCAGAGGGTCCTTTCTGTTTATGAAACGTTTGCTCGAAAGTTATGCTTTTTACCATTTTTACCTTGGTGGTTAACCTGGCATTTCTAGTAAGTTTTCCACCCTCGGGGAAAGGGGTGCTACTGGGGGTTCTTCTCGATGGGCTATCGTGCCATTCCCGATCATCTATTATCACTTTCTCCTTCGTATCCTTATCTTTGGGGTCTTTGGGTTACATGTACTCCAAAAAGGGGCTTTGTACTTCATTCTCTTATGGGAAGAGTGGATGAAGGCCCAAAGGTTTTTGCAACTAGCGTCGATAAATAAACAAAAAGAAAGAGCAACCACTATCAAAATGCAGTGGCATGTATAGAAAGGACACAAAAGCAATAGTCCCAAACTTGAGCTCTATCTTTCCAGGCGCCTGCCCTAAGTCTTGAATGAATGCCTCACCTTTTTTAAAAGGACTTATAAGTATCTCGCTTGAAAGGAAACACATTTAATGCATAAAATAAAGAAACCTTGTAAAGGGGACTTGCAAATTATCTAAAGAAAATAAAGAAAAAAGACAATTATAGGGGTTGTAAAAAGGTTGCGCCCCAAACAAAAGGTAACTCAAGGATGCAACGCGCCCTCCATAAAGGCGCCCATGGAAATGAGACCATATGAGACCCTTGCATGTTAATGACCCCATGCCCAGAAGTTTCTCCCCCATCTACCTCACTTTCATTACATGGCCTAGATAGGGTTCACCAATGAAACACTCATCTACTTGGGAAATTGGCCTACCCAATAGGACTCTTCGATAACCCTCCCCTATCTAAATTTGGTAAATTGCATAAAGTCTGAGCATGTGTTTAATTTGAAAGGGGGGATCCAATGTGCTTGTTTGGGTGGCTCTTGTATTAAGATTGATTTACTTAGCATGATTCATATGACTTGTGGACCCTTTGAGGGCATACCTTGTTTGTCTTTGCATGATCTTGCTCGGTGACATCTTTCATGGAGGTACTAAGTCACTTGGACCTTCATATTGGCATAAAAGCCCACAGGTTGGATGTTGAGCCCCGCAAAAGGGAGGATAGAGATGATGAGCGTTGCACCTTTAGAGGGCTTCATGCCTCATGAGGGAGGCTTGGGAAGATGAACCACACATGACGTCACCCTTTTATGCTAGAGCATTGCACTTTTGGAGCATGACGTCAAGCTTAAAGAGCTTGATTTGACATGGGTTTTGCACTTGGTGGAGTTGTCAGATATTTACCCCACCATTTTGTGGACTAGTGGGATGATGTGGCACCATGGGGAGATGACGCCCTAGCCTTGGGAGAAAACGTTGAGGACTTAATTCACTTTACCCCACCATTTTGTGGACTAGTGGGATGATTTGGCACCATGGGGAGATGACGTCCTAGCCTTGGGAGAAAATGTTGAGGACTTAATTCACTTTATTTTGTGATTTTTGGTCATTATTTAGCATATGTGGACAAAAGTCAAATAGATTTGGTTAAAGTCAATTTAAGAACATAATGTTTGACCTAAAATTAAGGATTTGGTTATAAATTGGACCAAACTAAGACTTGGGTTTCCTTTATAAATAAGAGGCAAGTCTTCTTTCATTTTTCATAATTCATAACTTGAGACTTATCTCTCTCTCTCTCAAAAGATTTCAGCCCTCTTTTTCTTGTGCAATGGATTGGTGTGATTTGTCTATTGGGGATTCTTGCTCATGCACTCTTTCTAGGAGGTGATTTGCTCTCTTTGGAGGATTGGTTTGTGATCTAGGCTTGCTCTTGGTGAATGATCTTTACGGGTTTGCTTTGGTTTGAGGGTAAATTTCTGCAATTTGCTTTGATTATATTGCTTGGAGTAACCCTAGGAGGGTTAGGATTGTCTATTCCCTCCTTCAAGCTAATTTTCTAGTTGAAGAGAAGTCATTCAAGGGTGGGTTCAAGGGTTAGGAGGGTCTATCCCCTGGAAAACATTCTTGGCTAGGGTTTTAAAGCTAGGGGCTAGGATGGTCTATCGCCCTAGAGTTTAAAAACTAGTTTCCCATTAATTTGTTGAGCTAGGTGACTGGGAAGAGGTGACGGCTTGGGCTCATAAGGGTTTGGATTCAAGGTTCAAGTCTCTTTCCCTTTGCCATCCTAACTTGTTATTGTTGTGACTCCTGGGCAAGATTGCAAGTTTGATTCTCATCAATAATAATCAATTTCCGGCTGGCCTTTCTCGAATCTCAGCAATATGTCCTATCTGAAAGTACAGATCGACTCTGGGTCAGCAATTGGAATATGCTGGTTGAAGGAACAAATGCAAGTTGTTGGGGGTGGCCGTCCATAGGAGCTTCAACCAAGCTTTTGGAGAAGTGAAGACTGCCAAATAATCACAATAGGTATTAGTGATTACGGTTTATTTTGTTTCCCTTTTCAAGGCCAATAAACAGTGAACCTGATAACTTATGAACCATTTAAACCTTCTCAACGAGAATATTGTTTAATCACTTGGAGTTACCAGTGGCAGCTTTGTACTGCTTTGAAATGTTTTTTCTTTTTCAGTTTCATGCACATTGATTCTTGTTCCTTTTTTTTTGATATCCGTGTTCCTCTTGTTGTGGTTCTATCATATTTTCTATTTATCTTATATGGAACATCAACTTAAAATATTAATATTCACTTTCATCATGCTTCATATATATTTTTCCTTCAACGCATCGTTACTGAAAAATTTAGGGAAGACATGTTCTAAGGTGTCTATCTATGTTGGTCAAAAGCATTCTAGGTCATTTTCTTTCCTCTTAGCATTCTTGCCTGCTGAATTTTGAATGGACTGTCTTTGATTGTTCAGTGCTAGATTGGTTCGCTCTGTCTATCTTTTCCTATATTTCCATGGAAATCTCTGAAGCCTGTTGAAAAGGCATTCTCAGTACATATTCTGCCACATACTGTTCGACATATTTGCTGTTGTATGTTTATCCCAAAAAAATAGTCTTTTGCCATGAAGTATTCTTTGTTTGGTTGCTTGATATATGTTGTGTATCTGTCTTGTAGTTTTATTTTGGCTTGGGCTGTGTGCAACTATTTTTAGCTGTTCATTGATGAAGAATTCTTGGAGTTCAAATTGATGTAGGGTATGCATTTTTCAGCAAATGGTTAGCTGTAATTTCAATGTCTGTTCTCTTTGATCTGGGATCCATGTTGTATTTTTGTCAGATAGGCAGAGATCATACTTGGGACATGATATATTTCTTTTTAATCAAAAGATAATTTCAATTTCAGGCTGAGTGGTTGATCAAGAACTTTAGCTTCAAATGGCCATTTTCAAGAGTGGTCTGAAGGTTTCCAGGAATAGCAGCCACTCTCAAACCCAGTCAAGTTCATCCACTGATGATGAGCTTCGGATCCGTCCATATCAAGAGGATTCTGGGGCAGAATCTGACACTACAGATGATTCAGACATTGCAGAAGTTGGGGCCGAGTTATGTATGGTTGGAGATCAGACATGTTCAGTTCCCTATGAACTCTTTGACTTACCAGACTTGAAGCATATTTTGTCTTTGGACACATGGAATTCTTGTTTGACAGAGGAGGATAGGTACAATCTTACAGCATACCTTCCTGACATGGACCAGCAAACATTCAACCTAACTCTTAAGCAACTGCTTGGAGGAGAAACATTGAATTTTATCAGTCCTATGGCCGAGCTCTTTGATAGACTGAAAGGTGGGTTATGCCCCCCTAAAGTGTCTCGTTACATGGAAGGATCGTTGTATTTGCAGAGGAAGTTGCATTATCATTCGTTGAAGAATTATCACAATAATATGGTGAATAACTTCATGGAGATGCAGAAGATCTGGAATAGTTGTCCTCCAGGGGCAGGTGCGGAAGAAAGGCTTAGAATTTGGTACTCTGGTAAAAATCGGAAGAATTTTTTACAAACTGAACGTCAGGATCTCCTTCCATATTCGAAGCATCGATTGGAATCCTCAAGAACGGGTAAGGCTCGGAGACCGCCCTCACAGCCAAGCAAAAAGGCTACACCCTTTAAATGTCAAGGTGTGACTGATATCGTCTACCCTCCTTATCCGGAAAAGAATCTAACTACTGCAAAAGTTGACGCTAAAGGTGTTCTGAAATTAAAGGCACCCACTAAGGGTCCTTTGCCATCTGAAATCAGCACTGGAAAGCTGGAATCCAAGGAAATTTTGAAAATAGAAAAGCGAACTCCCAAGGGAGTTTTGAAACAGTTTCCAAAGGGTGTTTTAAGGCATGAACAACCCCAAATGAAGCAAGAAAATTTTCCTTTGAAGGAAATTCAAGGCCATGAAACAAAATCTAGACCGTCACTTTACCCTCAAGCTCAGGGTGGATGGGAAGGGGACAGTTTTATTGGAGAAGCTTCACTTGGCCTACCTAAAAGCAAAGACAGGAGGAAAAAACACATTTCTGAAACACCAGACAGTGCAAGGGTGCAACAAGGATTCGAATACCCCTACAGTAATGCCCCAGGGAAAATTATTTCAGCATATGACAAGAAGATGAAAAGAGCAAAAGGCCAACCAATACTTAACAACATGGGTGTGCACATGCATCCATGGCTTGGGCAAGATGGTCGAAATTTTGAGGAGGATGACGATCTTGTAGCAGAAAAGAGGTATCTAAAAGATTTGCCCACTAGTCGGAGATTTGTACAAGATGGGGGCATGTTTTCTGAAGATGCTTCATACACACCGCAACAATGGAGGCACTTTGATAAACAAAACAGAGAGTATCAAAGGAGCTCAATTGAGCATTATGCAGATGGAGGAGATTGGCAGATTCAAAATTTTCATCAACCTTTGTCATATGACCGACAAATAAATCACAAGAGAGAGCTGGATCTTGAAGGGTCAGGAAAAGTTCGTGGAGAGCAAAATAATATTCAGAAAAATTTTGAACGATCTAAAAAGAAGCGCAAAGAGGTGAAGCAATCATTAGAAGATTCATTCAGACACCGCAGTGAGCAAAAGACTGTCACGGAAGAGCATGGGGAAAAGCAGGACTTTCTAGAAGAGCGGTTAAATTTCATAGGGAACAGAAGACATCCACTAGATGCTAGTGGTTTCTCAGATGATACAAAGTGGTCCGATCAAGGAAAAATTTTGAATGGACAAAAACGATGGAAGCAGAGTCAAATTGGTGATGCTTCTCTTGATATAGATAGAAGTTTTGAAGAGCCAATGGCTTTCGAAAGCCTCCAAAACACAAAAAGGAATAAAAAGAAGAAGGACCATGAAAAAAGTGAAGCAGCGGAGTTTTTCCCATCCCAGCCAATAAGAACTGAATATGATACCAAAGTGCTTGATGGATCTGATAAGCAGAAGACAATGAAGATTAAGATTAAGAAACCGTCTGCCAAGATTCCAGATAGCTTGACAGAGTTAAATGGACCCCAAGATTTTACCCAGTCTAGTTAGCATTGCAGATGAC
The DNA here is from genome assembly GCA_900067695.1 of Picea abies. Classification (NCBI taxonomy): domain Eukaryota; kingdom Viridiplantae; phylum Streptophyta; class Pinopsida; order Pinales; family Pinaceae; genus Picea; species Picea abies. The sequence continues at coordinate 4,628 of CBVK0100793126.1, read as the reverse complement.
AAGTTTGTTTGAAACAAGAATGGAGAAATTACAGGATGCGAAGAAGTGTTGTCTGCCCAGCCACCTCCTACAAATGCTGCCTTGACAAATCAGGACTTGCTAGGTTTTATCAGGGTGCTAGCAGAAAAGAAGATTTTTTGGGCACTTGTTTGAGCAGATTTCCTTTAATCAGACACTAGATAACAAGTGTTATGGGTGACGACCCAGTTGTCTACATAATGCATTTTATTTTAATGTATGCAGATTATTGGAAACTGAATATTGGGGTTACTTGACACCAGAAGCACATGGAAAGTAATAAGTCAACCGGCATTTGTTTTCCATCAAAAAGGAAAATATCACCACAAGGAAAAACTTGCTATATGTGGTTTAGATCACAGTACTGTTGTTCTGGCTCTGATGAATGGAGTGGGGGCTTGTCATCTATTTGGCAGATTCTTTGAGCAAATCCAGTGGGCCGTTGGTTATCCACATAGGTTTGGAGAAATGCATGAGAGTAGGAATAGATAGGATTATGAATATCTTGTGGAGACGTTCTTCTGTCTATTAATGTGTCTTTAATATTTTTTTAGACGCTATTCACAAATAATAGAAGACGCCATTTTTCTCCAGCTTAACTTGCCGATGTAACTGCTTTTGATGTGGTATCATGAAATAGACATATCATACTTATGTTCTAAGTTCAAGCAGTCAAATCTAACTTTCATGGATTGTACCTGATTGTTTGGATGTATTCTATTGAGTCCTTGTTCTAGTTGGTGGTTTACTGCTTTTGGTGTGGTATCATGAAAGAGACAGCATACTTGTGTTCTAAGTTCAAGCAGTCAAATCTAACTTCATGGATTGTGCCTGATTGATTGGATGTATTCTATTGAGCCCTTGTTCTAGTTGGTGGTTTTTGGTTCGTTAATGTTTTATTTTTGCATAGGGTGATTTGGGATCTTTGCTGTTGCTATGAACAACCTAAAGCCATCTGAAAGCCAAAGGGGTGTGCTAACTTTTATGCCTGAACTATGTCAATGAGTAAATGTATATTTTCTCCTTCCAAGGAGAGTACCTAAGTTTCTCCTCATTTTCTGGGAAACATTTGTGATTTTAGGGATGCTCTTATTCTGAGGTGAGGAACCCATACCTATCCTGATTCCTTGGGTATATTTATAAAGTCTTTCTTTTAAAGAAAAGCCTTTATTCTCGCTGATTTGTGTCATTGAGATACTTCTTCATTCCCGCGCCATAAGCACTTACAGACGTGAAATTAGGGCCACGCATTCCGATTCTTGGTGTACAAAAGAAAAGGGCAGAAGTTGCCTTTTTCCAAGCTGCCCTTATTCCAGTTGAACATATTCAGGTTGATTCAGGCTTTGTAGTTGCAGCTCCTTGCACCTTTTCAATATTTGGGTTGTAGTTTGTGGATAGGATGTTTTGTTTACCCCCTCACCTTCGACATGGTTTTTATTTGTAGTGCAAGAAACATGTTCAGTCGAGGAATTTTATAATTTTTGGGCTGTATCAAATAATGGGCATACTAATAATTAAAAACTTGAAGTTTGAAAAAATTCAATTTTCGTTGTCATATTATGCTGGGAGGTAACAATTGGGAACAAATCTGATGTTTGGAGGATGATGAGTACGCTGGGCATGGGCAAAAAGTTGTATCTTCATTCTCAGATTTTTGTAGATATATTTGGTTAGGTTGGGTATGAATTTCTTCAGTTTAAAAAGGTCACACTCGTTCAAACAAAAATTTAGAAAACCATTTTTGATTTATGCATTCACAAAAACCAATATAAAAATATTGTTTCAATGCGGGAATTAAATTAACTAACATCAATAGAGAGAGTCATGGCGGTGCATAGCCAACTTTTTGGAGTTCAGGCATGGTAAAAGTGAGTTGCCAAAGTCCGCTGCATTTTGGCCTAATGGTTGGGGCATTAGCAGTCCAATGATTCAGGTTTAAACTTTGGGAGACATAGAGCCTAGATTATAAATTGGCTGAGTTTGCCCTGAATTATTCGTTGGCTTAGTTTAGTTTGATAGTGTTTATATAAAAAACATACTAATTTGTCATAAAATATAATTTATAATGATATATACGTGGAGTTTTGCTATTCCTTGAATTTGTAATAAAAAATAATATTGTCAGTGATCAATCTTTCTTTTAATTTAATGACATAGCTGAGTTTTGTTGTTGCGGGAGAGATATGTGAGATTAAGTTTTGTTGTTGCTGGAGAGATATGTGAGATTAAGTTCTGTTTTTGCTGGAGAGATACGTGAGATTAGTGGTTTGATATTTTTTTATCAAATGACAGCTGGAGTTTTGTTGCTGCAAGAGAGAAATGTGAGATTAGTGGTTTGATATTTGGCTTGGTAGGCAACATCACATGAAAAATAGGGATTATTCTTTTGTAAATGACATAGGTAAGAAGTTTCATTCTCGTTGAGAGGTATGTGACATTAGTGGTTAGAAAGCAACATTACATGAAAATTAGGAGGTTAATGAGAATCCACTTTTCTTAGTGGAGCAGAGGAAATTAGGGAGTCAATGAGAATCCATTTTTCTTAGTGGAGCAGTGTCATTGTTTTTTTTAAAGTGTTAATTTTGCAGAATGTAACTACATCGAGAGTAGCAAGGTGTTTTACAACCCAGTATGGTATGGGGAGGTGTGAGGATTATGTTATGTTAACACTACATGAGTTATGTTATGCTAACACTACATTAAAAAAAGTCTGTTCAATTAAAAAAATTAACAATAATAAAAATAAAGTTGGCTCAATTAAAAGAAAACAATTACATGCATCATGTAAAACTTGACATACAATGAAATAATGATAAAAAAATTACACCTTGAGAAATTAGATTCCTATTCCTTTTGGGGTTTGGATTGATCCAAGTTTAAGATGAATCTACAGTAGTATAATAACAGGTTTTGAATAAATAGTTATATTTTTGTAGTGTGCATAGTGGATGTCTTTGATAGAGTAAAAGTTGATTTTCTATGAATAAAAATTACTTAAAAAAATATATATCTGAAAAATTATTATCACCTAATATAATAAGTATGTTTCTAATAAAACTTTTGTATTTTTTTTTGGTACATAGTTGATATCTTTTATAGAGTGAAAGTTAATCTTCTATTTTGAATAAAACTTTTATATTTTTTTGTATTTTTTTTTTGTACATAGTTGATATCTTTTATATTTTTTTTTTGTACATAGTTGATATCTTTTATAGAGTGAAAGTTAATCTTCTATTTTGAATAAAACTTTTATATTTTTTTGTATTTTTTTTTTGTACATAGTTGATATCTTTTATAGAGTGAAAGTTAATCTTCTATTTTGAATAAAACTTTTATATTTTTTTGGTATGCATAGTCTATGTCTTTGATAGAATGAAAATTAATATTTTATGAATAAAAATCAAGGAAAGAAATATATATCTCATAAAGAAATATATATCTAAAAATAGAGTTATATATTATTGTAATATGTTTAAATTAAAGTTATATATGATTGATATGATAGATTGATATATTCATTAGAGAATGAAATTACAATGTTAGATAAATGAGATTTTGGTATTTATGATTATTATCTTTATATTGAGATTTTGGTATTTGTAATTATAATTTTTTATGGATTTGAGTTATATATCAAGGTTTTAAAGGTTCTATGTTTAGGCCCAACACTAATTTATTATTAGTTTATTAGTTATGGTAATTACACTTATATTGAGATTTTGATATTTGTGGTTATTACTCTTCATGGATTTGAGTTATATGTTAAGGTTTCAATGGTTTTATGTTAGATCTCAACACTCATTTATTATTAGTTTATTAGTAATGTTTAGGTCAACTTAGGGACAGGTTACATCATGCTCACTTTATTTTCTATTTATAATAAAGAAGATTCATTTGTATAAGCATCTTATCTTGTGCATTAAATATACTGTAAAATGAGGTTTCTCCCTTGAAGTGAATTATTTTCATTGACTATTTTTGAGTTTGATTCATAACATTTGGTTAAAGCTTATGATCCTAGGGTTTTTCTCTTCAATGAGTCATCTTGGAATTTTTGGTATGATTCTTTTTCTGTTTGAGGAGATATATCAGAGTACTTGTAGTTAAAAAATCAGGCTCTAGATTGTTTTACTTTTGGAGATATGGAGTTATGGTTTTTTACTAACCTGAAACTAGTTTCAAATGAGTCATCTTGAAATTTTCACTATAATTTTTTTTTGGTGAAGATTTAGACTGAAATTCTTAGGAGTTGGAGGAGATATATTCAAGTACTTGTGGAAGAAATTTTGGTTTTTGAGGCGCCATAATTTCTGAAATGCAGGTTGTGGAAATTATGAGTATTTGACTAGTCTTATAACTAGTCTCAAACAATGGTTCTTGGTAGAAGTGCCATATCTGAAACTTGGGATGTCCAAATTGCATGCTTCCAATTCCTTTGGAAAGAATATGGATCATAATATTCAGAAAAATAATTCATAATCATATCTAAAATATTGGACACGTGGTTCCATACAAGGTTGCTATCTGGAACGGTCCAAGAATTAAAAAGTTTTGGGAAAGTTACCATAACTTTCACTTGGCACATCAAATTTTGGTCAAACCTGTGGCAT
>CBVK0100793125.1:0-15754 GCA_900067695.1 Picea abies | reverse complement strand
GTTGGGAAAATTCCTGATAGAGTAATAACCGTCTGGTTGACTTAACCATTTCTCCAAAACATCTACATCTATCTTTCCTTCAAACCAAGAAATGTCAAAGTTAACTTGTACCTTGAAGGGATTTGTATCTCTAAAGTGACTGCTTGTTGAAGGCGCCTTTGCCCCTGTTGGGAATCATTAAAGGATAAGGGTGAAATTATCCATCATCTCGTTCCTTTGTCATGCAAGAGCTTCCTTGAGCAATATCTCGATATGATCTTTTGCTATGTTGTATTTATTTTCTCTACAATGGGAGGTTGCTTGGGTTGGTGAAGGAAGTCTTCACCAATGTTGATTAGTTTGAGGCCCAACTTCCTGTACCTTGATCTCAACGAGGACATGCATAGAAAAATAACAAAGAACCTATTTCTATGATACCATTGATTCAAATTAGATTGAGAATAAAATGAAGATAGCAATAACAAGAAAAATAACATTGAAATATTGCAAACAACACAATAGTGTCTAGCTTAGCTTGACGTGCACTTAAAAATAAATCATATAAATGATGATAAAAAGTTATCCATATCCAATGAAAAAACAATTAAAGAGTAAAGTTACTCATGATAAGCTAGATACAAGGAATGCAAGTAATATATACTTTATTAAGGGAACTTTGGACCCTTCTTTCCATCATCAAGTTTTTCATAATTTGTTTTTATTTTTATTTTTAAGGGATCATTTAGATTGATGTTTTTCATATTTACTTCGTACAAATCTGGTCCCTCCGTATCCTGCCCTAACACCAAGGAAATCTCACTCTTCTGTCCGTTATCACCGTTGTGGATAAAATAACTGGTGACGTGTAACTAACGCTCTATACATGCGCTTCCACGTCGGCTAATAGGATAAACAACAATCCGTCTAATGACGATGAATCTCACTCTTTGTTCGTTATCATCGTTGTGGATAAAAGAACTGGTGACGTGTAACTAATCTTTATACATGCGCTTCCACGTCAGCTAATAGGATAAACAACAACCAAAACGATATCCACACTTACTGTCAGTTAGCATACGCCACTCGTTCTGTACGATTAACGGCTAAGACACTGTCGTCAGGCTGCTAAATCCGTTTACGTCACTAAACGTAGACTTCCGTTAGTTCAAGTAAGTGTTGTTTAACTGCTAACTAAAATGTATGGTTTTGAAGGTTGGAATTTGGGAAATTAAATGGATTTTTTTTTATAGTTTAAAATTAAATATAGTGATTTTGAATGGCTGAAATTGTAATAAAATTAAAATATAAGTAAAATAATATAAAATTTATAAATTATATATTTATATATTATTATTTTTAAAATGATGATGATGATAATGATTAATGGAATTGGTGTATTTCATATTAAGAAAGATAATATATTATTTAGATATTTTTTGAGTTTTATTTATGTGCTAAAAGAATATTGAAAGAAGTGTTTTAAGGTTACCATAGTTTTGTTGATTTAGGAGGTTAGGAAGTTCAGTGTTGTGTTGTGTACTTGAGGAGAATGTGCTTTTTATCTTCAACCCTCTTTTTTTTTCCAAGAATTTTTTTTGGGTATAAATTCATTTACAATATGTTGCAACATGCTGAAAACATGATCAGTGCGCAAGTGATCTTCAACCCTCTTAGTGTCACAAAGATGACAGAGTCTTGCATCCTATAGTTTTGGGAATTGTCCAACGCCTAGTTTCACTATGTAGTTCCTCGGAGTTGGTTAGTATTTTAGCAATGTTGATTTTCTTCTTTGCTAGTGAGGACTCAATACTTTTGATATTTTAGATTAGGGTTGACCACCTCCTTGTAATATCTTAGCTTCTTTTTATCTTCTAATTCTTTATTACATCATAGCTTCTTTTTAAATGTAGATGCAATGGTGTTTTTAATACTATAGATATTCTGAAAAATGATATCTTCCTATATTCCCCAATGATTTAGCTAAGACTTGGCATCTTGACACCACCCTAGCGTGAGTCACTGGTGGTTTTGGTTGGAGTTTGAAGCAATTTTGGAGGGCCTTGTCTAACTGTTCTACGTTTTTGCTCTTCNNGGAAGCAATTTTGGAGGGCCTTGTCTAACTGTTCTACGTTTTTGCTCTTTTTGCCAGAATCTAGCGACATAAATCTGCATGAAACCACAATTTTTGTTGTTTAAATTGCATTTCTGAATGCATAACGTGTTGAAAAACCCTTGGAGCACTCTGATTACACATAATCAACCACTCAAATATGTAGATACAACAATTTTTGGCCGGATTTCAGGCAAATATCCTCAGAAAATATGCCCAAAAAAGAGCCAAAACTTAAAACGACATTTTGAAGAGTCTCTTGTCATCTATGTTGTTAATCTGGTTCTTGTACATTAAGTCCCTAACGACGATTATTATTCAATTGAGGAAAGACTAACTTTTATAAGGATGATATGATAGAACATATTTCCTTTAATTTTGAGATGATAAGTTATAAAATTCTTTTAGATATACTTTATATTTTTCTTTCTAAAAATAATGTATGGTCAAACTTAATATATAACAATAAAATAAAATAAAATAATAAATTATAATAATAAAATTTTAAGAGTACAATTTAATTATACATTAAATTGACCATGGAATTAACTTTATTTATAAACTAAAATATGTTTTATAATAGTTTAATTATTTAAAAAATCAATTCTCTTATTTTTACAATTTAAAATTATAAAAATTGTGGCTATTGGGTTAAAATCAAGAGCCAACAACAAACAACAAATTAAGTCATTAAAATTGTGACTATCGAATTCAAATCAAGATCCAACAACAAAATAAGTCAGGAAAAAATGCTTAGCCCACGCACTCCTCAATTTTCCCGTCGCGTAGAAGTTTTCCCGTCAAACAACGTGCTGACAAAAAATTCTCCATCACGACTTTCCTCAGCTCCATTAAACGGGCATTCGAACCCGAAAACGCCGGTCCAAATTCTGTTAGTCGACGCCCTTTTTGTACGGTAAGTTCAAGTCCAACCTTACCCGCCGACTAAATTTAACAGAGTTGGTATTAGTCTGACTTGAAACAATCAAACAGTGGGAATTTTTTTCACGTTGGTAGCCGAAAAGGAGCAGCAAAGCTCGTTTTCACACAGAGCAATGGCCTGACCTACCCAGTATTCTAAACCAATAAAAACACCGCAGTGTTCATCCCAGTTTTATCGCCTCACCGCACTTTGTGGTATAGAATAATGGGTATGTCCATCTCACAACGAAACCGCCATTGAAATCCCCAATTTCGCCATCTGTCAGCCCGGCAATCCCACTCTGCCTTCTTGGCGGTTTTATCTCCACCGGGTCGTGGAGCCGTATCCTGATCCTTATCCACATTCATCACATGGGTATTTGAAATACTCAGCAGCAATTTCCTATCCATTTCATTCTCCTCTTGCAGCGACTCGGCTCACCGGCCATTTCTACAATATATGCACACATGATCTAGATTTCAGCAGAACACACGATTGTTTCTGCTCCCCTAAATAAAATCGGTCTGGATTGATTTTGAAGGGAGTATTGCATTTGTTCTAATAAGAATTGAATTTGGGGCTGAATCAGGCAACATGTCCCAGGTTTTTCAGAGACAGGCAATGGTGGATACCCTAATGGATGTTGTGATGTGCCTGGTTCCTGTTTGGTTGGCAGTTATAATAGGGTTGATTGTGGGATGGGCCTGGAAACCTAGGTGGGCTAGTTTTATTTTCATGGGACTGCGGAGTTTCAGACCCCAGTTGATATTGTCTTCCCCTCCTGGTCTCAATGCCGCTCTGACTGCCTTTATGGGTTTTCCACTGTTGCGGAAGTTATGGGCCTATTTCAGAGCTCGGAAATCAGAAGAGGAGGAAACATCACAAGCAGTTGATAGGCAGCATACATCTGAAGAATGGTAAGCGTGATGGAAACCCAGTTTTTGTTTTCTTTTTCCGATTTAACGAGACAGAACATTGTTATTTTTTATTATATTGTGGTCGCTGCTGCTATTTACAATTATAGTATGTATAGCCTAGGCAAACTCTGTGCAACGCACATCCCCCAAAATTGAGCCTTGCTGTTCACTCAAGGTAGGAGGTTTTCTTGGCATTTAGGTCGACCTCAGGGACACATAGATTATTATTTAGTCTCTGAGAATTGGTCCTGGCAATTAGTTGAGATGGCCGACGTCTTAATGGCGAGGGTCTCCCCTCTCTTCCTGGCACATAGAGGCAGATTAATGAGCTTTTACCTTTTACCTACCTCCACCCTTGACGTGCAACTTTGTTGAATCCTTTCGGGAATCTGATTTGGAGAGTGCCACAAGTCACAGGGACCTCTATGAGTGAATTCGTATGTGGATAGACTGTGACGACTGGAAGTTCATAAGCAGTCAGTGTAGACCTCCCAAGTCATAGCGAGAATTTTGGTGCCTAATAAGCACAGAGTTACATTTATGTCCGAAGCTTCAGTAGCTTAAAACTAAAAAACACTCGCTATTCACCTAAGGTGTTGGCTGTCTTGACCTTTAGATCAACTTCAGGGACTTCAAGTGTTATCTTGTCCTTGAGATTTGATCCTAGCTATTGGCTAAGATTGCAGTCGTCATTTTTGGGTGGATGTTGGGGAAATAGATTGGTTTGTCCCAAGAATTCTTCATGGATATTGTTAAGATAGCAGCTTCTCCTGACTTTTTCGTGGATCTCAGGGATGTAAATAGTGTATTGTTTTGTCCCCAAGAATTGACCTTGGCTAGTGGCTACTATGACAACTTGTGTTGATGTTTTAGTCAGCCTTGGCAGCATTGGTAAGTGTATTGTTTTGCTCTCAGAATTGAGTAATAACAGCTTGGCTTCTCCTGACTTTTTCGTGGATCTCAGGGATGTAAATAGTGTATTGTTTTGTCCCCAAGAATTGACCTTGGCTAGTGGCTACTATGACAACTTGTGTTGATGTTTTAGTCAGCCTTGGCAGCATTGGTAAGTGTATTGTTTTGCTCTCAGAATTGAGTAATAACAGCTTGGCTTAATCACTTGGGCAGCCTGCAAGGACATAAACAAAATATTATGGTATGCTTTTGCTTGAATTTTTGATTGTAGAAGCTGGCTACCTAAATTTTTAACACGATGGCCTTCCTCCAATCGTTGATATATAGGCATTTCAATTTTCTATCAATGGACAAGGAACTGTTAAGTTCTACACACCTGTGCATTTGATTTGTTGCTCTCTTAAGGGATGGTTTTGGTTTTGATTAACATGATGCAATATGACATAGCGTCAGGTACATCTTTGTTGTTATTTAGGTCATTGCATGTGATAAGCACTTATCTTAGGGTAGTTTCTTGAGTTGATAATTTATAGTTTAAGATTCAATTGTTGTTTATATTTTATAATTTTGCAATTTGTGCCATACCACTCCCTTGGTGCATAGCATCTCAACATTCTAGGGAAAACAAGGTGGGAAAAGGGGAAAAATATGATCAGTCCATTTGGTTGGTTTGGACCTACAGGAGTTGTACCCATTAAATAAGTGTTGTTTCAGCTTTGTACATATGATTTCTTTGAGCTATTGTCATTTAAAGTCGTGTGCCTAGTATTATAAGAGCATTTAAGTATTTTTTACTTTCCCCTGCTGTACCTATTTCACAGGTTATATTTTCCTCTGATGTTCTCTTATCTTGCACTAGAGGTCATATGAACTTTTCTTTTTATCTCACCAATGTTTATTTTTTACTCTGTTTGTAAACTTTTGTTATATGGATTTGTTTTTTGTTTTGGTAATCGTTTCTTTAATAATCTGCATCAAAATCACCAGACTTGGAATCGGCAAGAACTTGTTGAGGCAAAAGAGCCAAGAGTTTGAATAGGATCATCAGGAATAATCCGGAAAAACTCGGCAAGTACAAAATATAAAGATCTACACATATTTTGACACGCGCCCAGCAGAGGTTAAATTGAGTGAGTCTAACTGGGTCAAACCGAGTTTGACTCGTTATTAATCACGAGTCAAACTCGCGTTGACCAAGTCAAACTTGGTCAAACCAAGTTTGAGTTGGAAGATACTGAAAAAATCATTTAGGGTCCGATTGGAGTCAAACTTGGCGAATCATGAGTTTACTCACAATCCTGGTAACTATGAATTCTGAATTATATTATTTCGATTTTTTCTTCATTTCAATGTTTTTCAGGTCTTTTCCACAATTTCATGTAAACTTTGTAATCATGTATCTTCAAGTCTCGCATTTGTGCAGGGATTTTTTACTGTGTTATGCCCCCCTTGTCTTTATTTTTTGTTGCTTTTGCAGAGCTTCTGAGCTATTGCTGCTAAGCTGTCTTTATTTTATTCTGTATTCTCATTTCGCAGAAGAGCTCAGGTGAGCTTCTTCTTCATTGGCCTACACTGCGTTTCAGTTCTTTTCAACTTTTGTTCAGCTTTCTTGTAACGAAAATGTAGACACAACCTACTTTTCTTTTCTCAACTCAGAAATTCCGTGGTTCTATATTTTAATTTAAAAAGAATATACCTTCTTATCTTCCTATTATTCTTTTCTTTGTGCATTTGTTTCAATTTAGGCTAGCTGGAAATTGCATTATTAGTTATCGGTGTCTTTTGACTTCTACTATGTGCTTACTGCAATGGATTACTGCTTTTTGTTCTTATAATTATTTTGTTCACATTCATTGATAGTCTTGAGTAATACCAAAATCTATGCACAAGGACACGCTTCATATGAAGGTTGTCAATGTTAAATCTTACATGCAAGACCCCTGAGTGAGTAGATGAATTATTACTCGGCATGCCGAGAATATTCTTTAAGTTGCTGCTTCTTTAGATTTGATGATGTTCAATTCCAAAATCATAAAGAATGGGATTAAGGAAGAATTGCTTATCCTAATTCTCTACTAATCCAAATACTACTCATGATTGCTCAGAAATGAAAATTTTGACAGAATTCATATTCCTGGTATTCTTAATTACCCCATGTATAGAATTGAGAGCTCACAAACAACCAAATATGGTACCCCATAAAGATGGACCTAATTGTTAATGCTGTACTGTTTGTTATAGTTTCATTTTCCACATGTATCAAGAAAATGGGTTCTCAACCACGGGAATCATCCCTGTGCATATCTTTTGTGTTGATTGCATTTTTGCACATGCAATATTGCAATGAGTTTATGGTTCTAAGCTTCATCACTTTAGTTGCATATGGATGTATGACATGCTTGTGTGCTTCCAGTACATCTGATCATCATGCAGGACAAGAGACATTGGCCGTTACAGATGAGGACTTAGAGCACTTGTGTAATCTTTTGCAAGTCAAAGATGGAGGCCCTGCATGGCATCAGGTCATGGATCGCTCAACCCCAACTATGTGCTACCAAGCTTGGCGTCGTGATCCAGAGGTAGTTTTTTGCTTTTGTCAAATTGATACAAAGGCTGTTGGAATACTTGCAGTGTTTGAGTTTCTTAGCAGCATTCAATTTACCTTCTAGGCTGCCTTACTATGTAAATCGACATTTCAATTGACATTTCCTTTACCATTCTACTATTGCTATTTTCTAGGTTGGTCCTCCACAGTATCGAAGCAGAACAGTATATGAGGATGTTGCACCTGAACTGATGAGAGACTTTTTTTGGGATGATGAGTTCCGTCTTAAGTGGGATGACATGCTTCTCTATACTAAGACTTTAGAAGAGTGCCAGCGAACAGGAACAATGATTATCCATTGGGTCAGAAAGGTGTGCAGTAGAGAATTGACATTGCCTTTGGTTTTCATGATGTTCTGTTCTGTTCTGTTGTTTATATTTTAGTTGGTGTCAAATTCTGCAGTTTCCATTCTTCTGTAGTGATCGAGAGTACGTCATTGGTCGTCGAATTTGGGAGTCTGGAAGGACATACTTCTGTGTGACAAAGGTATGGCTCTTCACTGTTACGATAGTATGATGTCCTTGATTTTCTTTTACTGTAATTTGTTGTCCTTGACCTTTTGGTGTAAGTATACTGTATGAGATGCTTCATAGAGTGGTTGAAGGCATTCTGGGAGGGGGTTATTCATGTCTGGAGAAAGGAACATGGTCAATGACTTGGAAAGGGGTACATCAAAGTTGAAGTTCTAGATAAGAAGCTTTTAAAGAGATGCGTGCCATTTGATGTTATTCCAATCAGCTCTAGGTGCTAATAAGGATAACATTTCTGTCTTCTCTTCCTCGTGTTCTAGGGTTTCTCTGTTCAAGGATTGAAAACTTCCTTTTTCCTAGTTCCTTGGTTCTTAAACAAATACAAGAAACATTAGTGAAAATATTTCTATTTGGTCTCTGTTGCGGTTGCGACCTGAACCAATTCCTATTCATCATTATGTATATCCTCCAGGCTGCATGCTTGCTTTTTTGATTAATATGATGTTTATTAAAGGGTATTTTTATCTTGATCTTCAATTGGAAATAGCACCTGCTCTATTTAGTTGGGATGTTTTCATTTTTGCATCTGGATTATGTTCAAGATAATAATTCTGAGAATTGCTTTCATGAGAAACTACGAATGTTCATGCCAAGGCAAACTGAGATCAAAACTATTGTAGATTCTGAGTGACTTAGTCTTGAATTGATATAGAAGTGTGGGCTTTACAACCTTAGGTATCTTGTGAAACTTCTCGCTGCAAATAACCTGTTTTTCTAGCTAATGCATATTGATTTTAACTAGTAATAAATGAAATAGAAGGAATATAATACCGAGTTTTCTATGTATATCTCGCTAGATGCATTGGGGTCCATAGAGAGTTGATTGTGAGAGTGGTAAGTTCTTCTGGATTGAACTTATGATCAAGATTCAATACTATTCAAGAACAATCTGGTCAATGTGCTTCTTCATAAAGGAAGCATCTATGTGAGAACAGAATGGTTTTAGAGTGGTTTTGAGGTGTTTTATCTGACTAATTCTCTGTTAACATTAGTAAATACTAAAATGAAAACGATATTTTATTTTCTAAACGTTTTATTTTAGTTAATAGATTTTAAAAGGCTAATTTATATTTTGGGGTCAATGCTTCCAGGGTGTACCATATCCTTCACTCCCAAGGCACAGCAAACCAAGACGTGTTGATCTATACTATTCCAGCTGGTGCATTCGAGCAGGTATTTTCCATTGCATTCTTTTGTGATTTTTCTGCAACAAATTTTTGTTTGTAGTCTTTAATTGTCAGATTCATGTACTTCCATATTTTGTTGTTTAAAATTTTCTTTTATATTTCAACAATAGTGGAATCAAGGAAAGGAGATGGACAATTGTCTGCCTGTGAGGTGATCCTATTTCATCACGAAGACATGGGAATCCCATGGGAGATTGCAAAGATTGGAGTCCGCCAAGGAATGTGGGGAGCTGTCAAGAATATACAATGCGGGGTGAATGCCTATACTATGGAACGAAAATCAAGTGCTCCACTGTCAAGAAGTGCATTAATGGCAAGCATTAACACAAAGGTGCCTGCAGGTTTTTCTAGAACATTAGGGTTGCCTTCCACAGAAACAGAGGAGGATGTACATGATGTATCAAAGACATTGCAGGGGAATGGATGGAAATTACTCATTATCGGGGGAGCTGTGGCTCTAGCATGTGGGCTTGATAGGGGAGTAGTGAGTAAAGCATTGATATTTGGAGTAGCAAGAAGGCTAGGGAAATTTGGAAAAAGGTTGTAATCAGGAGTTTTGTTGTGATTACAGTGCATTTTTTGGAATAGGTATTCTTTACATTTTTAGCATTTTGGGACTGGTGTAAAGAAATTGATATTGACATAATCAATCTCGAGATTGGCTGCAACATTTTGGCAGAAAGCATTGAGGATCCCAAGATACTCTTTTGTCACCAAATTGAGGGTAGTCTGGACTCTGTGGGGGTGTTGGAAGTCCAAAGCGACATTTAGTGTTCTCTGATGAAGCTTGTCGAAAATTTCTTTCATTACTCGGGGACATCGAGTCATTATCTGTACTTTTATATTTGCACGGAAAAGATACAACATCATCATTCAAGACTTCTCAGCAGCATCAGTTAGAAGCTGTCAAGCTGTGGTGGGAATTTTTGCTTTCTTATGTTGCTTACAAGTTGGTTTACCTCTTTCAGGCCGTGTCTCATATTTCCAAAATTGCTTGGCAACTTAAATCCAAACTAACCCAGAGACTAATGACATGGCAAACATCATTCCACTATTTATGATTTCTCATATATTTTTTATTAGAAACACTTCACTTTAATAAAAAAAATATGTGCATATCCACAGTTGATCCCGACTGATGTAAAAGTAGCCTGGCTTTCTTAGAGGCAGTCAACAAATGTCATTGACTCAACCTAGATTACAAAAAAACTTAATTTATAACTAAATATTGCAAACTAAGCACTTAAGATCCAGGACCCAGAGCCCCCTCCAAGCACCCCTGCTTGGTCTGCACAATGTCATGGCTCTGATCGTCTGTAGCATTGTGCGGGAGGCTGCCAACGCTATCCTTCGGTAAAACTCCCCCGGAGCTGAAATGCACTCTGAAATAGGGAGAGAATATGGAAACAGCAAGTGTGGAATCAACCAAGGAATTGATGACAATGCAGAAGAAGCCATGAGCAAGCAGGACCGACTCTTCCCTAAGAAGCTTCTCACCTCTATGCAGAGAAGGAAGCAAGCTGACCCAATTCCCAGAGCTACTTCAAATTCTCATAATACCACTGCAAGCCAAGCGGGAGATCATTTTGTGCACTTGGGATCCTGCCTGTAGAGCTGTCCAGAAGCGCGAAGAAAGGCACACCACAGTTGGCCTCTTCCACCTTGCCCTCAGAATGACAAGTTCCCGACTATGGCCTTGCAATTTCTGAGGCTGAGAGGCTTCCAAGCCCGAGTAGGGTAATGATGGAAAACCCTTGAATTTCTTCAAAATATACTAGGTTTGTGAGACACCTTTCCTAATGATAGTTTTTGGCACTTCTAGTGCACTTCTGCGCTCCATAAAGCAGTGTGAATGTGGTTGTAACATGGAAGTTCATAGTGCTTATACATGTTTCTTGAATTCTGTCTTGGTAAAGTTAGATGGGAAATATAAATATAGAAAATGAAAGACAAATCCACCTTAAGATTTTTTGAAGCTCACGTGTGGCCTTAGACATTATCGGGATTCCATCAATTACATAAGTGAAAGTTGCTTAAGATTTTTGATACAATCTCTCTAATTTGAGAAACTTTGAAAACAAAAGAAAAATGTTTGAACATAGATCAAATTGCATAATAAAAATAGAGTAAGGGGGTCTACATGCCCACAACAATAATCATAGGTTTTAGATTTATAGCTAATGGAATAATAATTAATATAATTATTGGTTAGGGTAAGGGGAGGACATAACAATGGGAACTCTCAAAATTCATAATGGATACAACAATAATCATAGGTTTTAGATTTATAGCTAATGGAATAATAATTAATATAATTATTGGTTAGGGTAAAGGGAGGACATAACAATGGGAACTCTCAAAATTCATAATGGATAATGATTATGCATGATCATTTCCTGGTTCTTACAGTTCCCATCTTGTTGAGTGTTTTTTTAGATCTCCCTCTAATGTGTTTGTTTTTTCTTGAGTTGGCTTCATTGCAAGGGTTTGTCATGTAATTATGTTGATATGCGTCTATAATCAAAAGGGTGTAATTAATATTCATTAAATGACCATTCCAAGATTTGGGGTTTGTCATGTAATTACGTTGATATGCATCTATAATCAAAAGGGTGTAATTAATATTCATTAAATGACCATTCCAAGATTTGGTGGTTGGGTTAAGAGAGATGAGAATATTCTTAGTCATATCCAGTGATGAAGGGATGAGATTTAAACCAAAACCCCAAAATTTGGAGTATTATTGCCTTTTGCATGTAATTATAAGCTTTAAAGGTTAACTATGTTTTAATAACCACCGTTATAGCTTCCTTTAGCCATCTTTTGGTAATAATAACAACCATTTATAAAAATTATGATGAGCTAGCCTTTTTGTTACCAATAGAAACCATCCATGTGCTTAACACTATTGTTCCATGCTATCTTGTTGTTTTGGTCTTCACAGTTGGCCACCATTGATTGAACCATCTACCCAAATTGTTGAAACCATCTTATCGAAATTGTATTTACATATATCCACATGTTGCAATGTTTGAAGGTTTAGATCGCTACCCATTGGAGCATTTGAAGAAATTCGAGTAGCATTGCTTGATGTACAAGGAATGTTGCCATTCAACTTGAAATTAAGTGTGCTATTGTTATCGTCCTAAGGTTTTAGAGTTGCATTCTATATTGGTTTCAACGTTGCATTGGGTTATCATGTGATATCAACCATTCTATATTAACTATGTTTCTATTTCAACATTGTATTGAGTTATATTGTAGATTGAAAGAAATCAAATCACTCACTCTTTGCCTTTTCTTCGTTCTCTTTTATATTGGCACCATTATTTTACAATTTATTTCTCTGTGATTTCTTTTGTTCTATTGCAAAAATAATTAAAAACGATTGTTATATGTTGCTCGATGAAATTTTCCACCCTTTTTAATGATGGTGCCAATTGACATATATCAACTACCTTTAATTATGTGGCTGTGATGGTTCTTTGTGGTGTTGTGGTGTCATTGTCTTTACCTAATGTGCTTGATGACATTAGAATTTGTAAAAGTTTATTAAATTTTTTGTCATTCTCAAAATTCATAATGTATAATGATTAATTTGCTTTATGACTACAATTTGTAAAAATTTATTAAAATTTTAATTATTCTCAAAATTCATAATATATAATGATCGCTTTACATATTCCATAAAATTCATAATGTATAATGATTGTTTTACATTTTCCATCTTACAATGTGTTGTTTTGTAAATCTGTGTTGGCTTGCCCAAAGAGAAACCGAGCCAACTTACAAAAATGCTAATACTGTCATACTGAGTCTAATAAAATATGTCTAACCAATCCGTATCATTGTCCTTGAGATTAGAAAACAAAAAAACTAGCAAATACATACTAGAAAAACCTTGAATTCTGAAAAATTCATCGTTCATCAAACACATGAACTTGGGGAGCCCAATGGCTTGAACATTGGCAGAGGGTGATGGTTTTGGTGGGACCTTGGAGTTCGAAGGAGCATCCTTACTCATAGCGATCTAAAAGACCCCTCCTTGCTTCTCAACAAGCCAGGATAACATAGTAATCAACAAGCTTGACTCATAGCGATCTAAAAGACCCCTCCTTGCTTCTCAACAAGCCAGGATAACATAGTAATCAACAAGCTTGATTGTCGCTCCAGTGCTTTCATCCCCTGCTTCAGATTCTGAATGTCTTGCTCCCAAGGCACCCTACCCTTAACTACCATGGACTTCACATGCCAATATAGCTCAACTATTCTATAAAATTTAGTGTCCCTGTTCCCGGGGCAGCTCAGGTATGGGACAATATCTGCAACATGATTCTTCACTTCCTCATTTTTTGTCTGGGCACGCTTGGCTAGCATCTCAACCTATAGAGCTTGCATGGCTTCTTTATCGGTCGAGCTAACCCCAAACTAGTAATTCCTTGTAGCATCCTCGACAACCAAGATCGCCCACGTCTTTTTCTCAGGGCTCGTCTCACCTTTTTGTTTACGAGGCACCATAATACCACTGTCAAAGCTCCATAGAAAGCCGGTATGAAATCCCCATTGTATCGACTTTACCCTCCTTGGATTGTTGGCGGATTCAGAAGCGAAGAATACATGCTAGAGCCACCAAATGAACACTGTCTCCCAATGGGCATCTTTCTCAAGCTTTCTCCCATGTGCGGCCATGATGACGATCGAGAGGAGGTTGTCTTGATCAATTGCTTCCATTAATGCCTGCATCATAAACCTCTGTGGTCTAACTGATTCGACGTACTCTCCCACTGATCGTCGACCTTCCTGATTTGGGGTGCTTGAACTTGCCTCCTCTGCTACATGATACACATGGGTCGTGTGGCTGTGGTTGGTTGAGGTGACGAGAGGCGGTAATGTCGACAAGACAACCTGTGTGAGTGTTGATATTATGGTAGATGTGGGAGATATTAACCTCCATGTATAACCTTTGACTAGATTAGAATGTTCCAGAAGCTAGAGAAACCCTAAACAAATGTATAGAAACCCTAGAGGACATGTCGGCTCATTAAAATAATTAATATTTAAGTATTGGTCGGCCTGGGCAGGAGACAAAGAGCACTATAAATAGAGGGCCCTTGAGCTCATTTGGTCATTCACACTCTCATAGCTCACATAAGACAAGTGGTGCGCAAGTTTCGAGAAGGAGTGCACTTGCAACCATTGCAACTAGCATTTTGGTCTTGGTTCTGGTTTATGGAATTTCTGTTTTGTGCACTATTCTTGGAGAAAGAGAGATATGTTATTTCTTAGTTATTTGTTGGGTCTGGTACTGCTTTCAAAATTATTCTATCTATCAAGGTTATGGTGCTCGGGGGTGGCTGCGTGCATATGGTTGGGTAACAATATTGAGATATTGTCTATGGAAAAATGAGCACATCTCTTTTATTCTAACAGGTTATGGGCCCACTCTATCTTCAGACGATCTAACCACTAGAAGATAGATTCATAAGTTATTTGTTAAGCTCGTTGTGGCTCCAGTTACAGTTGCAACTAGGTTTTCTGATTATGCAGCTGCAACAAACCCTAACCCTTGTGTTCGGGCAATTCTGGTGAAGCATTTGACCTAATTCTTTGACATCCTAGTGCACCCTAGCCTAACGCACCTCTTGGTACCCTCAGTGAACAAAAATGCCTGGTTTGAATTTTTGGTCAAAGTCAAATTCAAAGGTTGACTTCTGGTCAAATTGATTTTGTGGTCAAAGTTGAAATTCTAGAGTTTTTAGCTTGTTCTAATAATTGAAGCTTCTGATTCAGTTTCTAATCTCTTCTTGTCAAGATGGTATCTAGTTTCAGATTGGAAGACAAGTTGGACAATGCTACAAGACTTCAAAGTGCATTCAAAAGACCAAGTGTACCCTCCATAGCAAGTGAGGCTTCAGGTTCCAGGTCTGATTAAATTGTTAAGCTTCAAA
Source organism: Picea abies (assembly GCA_900067695.1). Taxonomy (NCBI): domain Eukaryota; kingdom Viridiplantae; phylum Streptophyta; class Pinopsida; order Pinales; family Pinaceae; genus Picea; species Picea abies. The sequence goes on along the minus strand of CBVK0100793125.1, from coordinate 644 downwards.
TTTGTATATATCAAGGGTGATAGTTGCTACATTACAAAAACAGTCTTTGAAAGGTTCTATTATTGCTAAGTGCAATGAATACTTGATTGCATATGAATGCCACTGATATAGATGCCTATTGTACTTGTTTGTAAGATGAACTAACATTTCCTCTAGAGAGATATTTCTTGTTTTCTCTTGTTGTTCTTGTTATGAGCAGGTACCTTTGTGAAATATGTTTGATGAACAATCTTTCCTGAAGCTGTCATAGAAGAAGTTTATAAGGATGACACAATGCTTGCAACAACTACCAGATGGGCAACAATCAGAACAAATAGAAACAAACTTGAAGAGACTCAGAGGGAGTCAGACTAAGAAATAAGTCAGTAATCAAGAGGAAACTAGAATAAACTTGTGACACTTTGCAGAAAGCAAGAAGGATGTAAACAAAAGCATGGACTCTCTCAAATGGAGGGAGTTGATTACAAAATTCCAAAATATGAGCATGCATATTGCTCATTCAGACATTAGGAGGGAGCTAATCCCAAATAATATGATCCATTGAAGAATTTGTGAATACTATGAAGTACTTGCCATGTTCTTCATTGGAAGTAACAACCATGATAAGCAACACGTGTTCAACTTGACTCTTGAAGAAGTCTTCT
>CBVK0100793124.1:0-30288 GCA_900067695.1 Picea abies | reverse complement strand
TTGGATAGTAGTTGTATACTACTATGTATAGACACAATTGTGTTCTATTGAATGGCATTGTTCTGATTGCCATGGAGACTACCACTAGTGTTGGAGATGATTTCTAGCTAGATGGATAGTTGGTGTGCCGATGAACAAACATTCTCTAGGCGAAGAATGGTCCAAGCATGACAAATTGCTGGTGGACAGACATCCTCCCTGTGGAGAATGGTCCAGGTTGACAGACTACTGATGTACCAAGGAAAACTATTCTTCTAAGACGTATGTCTGGATTAGAAGAATGGTCAGTCTCCCTGAGTTCACAGTAGTGACCAAAGTGGAGAGATTGGTACATGACATACATTTTCCCTGAGTTCACAATAGTGTTCGGAGGGAAAATGGTCCAGGACAATCATTCTTCTAGGACATATGTCTGGATTAGAAGAATGGTCCTTGTAGCCCATGGGGTGGATTTCAACATCTGGGAGGACTGACATTCTTCTAGGATGTAGGTCCAAATTAGAAGAATGATCCTTGTATCCCATTGTGGGGCTTTTAGCATCTGTTGGGACAACTGTTCTTCTAAGACGTATGTCCAGAATATAAGAATGGTCCTTGTATCATTATGTTGAGTAAATGACTTATTCAACATCATGCTTGATTACTTAGATGGAGTATGGCTTCGAGAGATGATGTAGTTGATGCTATTAGATGATATTGATAGTGGTGATGTTGCTTGTGAGTTGATCTACGTGATCATGAGATAGTGTGTGTGGCTATGATGATGCTACCGGTTGAATGGTCTGTTTGTGCTCAAGACCATTGCCTTTAATACCTCCCTATCTAGGAGGGAGTGTTGATATTATGGTAGCTGTGGGAGGAGGAGGGAGTGTTGATATTATGGTAGCTGTGGGAGGTATTAACCTCCATGTATAACCTTTGACCAGATTAGAATGTTCCAGAAGCTAGAGAAACTCTAAAAAGATGTATAGAAACCCTAGAAGACATGTTGGCTCATTAAAATAATTAATATTTAAGTATTGGCCTCTAAAAGAAGAAATCGACCTCGATAGGAAACAAAGAGCACTACAAATAGAGGGCGCTTGAGCTCATTTGGTCATTCACACTCTCACAGCTCACATGAGACAAATGGTGTGCAAGTTTGGAGGAGTGTAGTTGCAACCACTGCAACTGGGATTTTGGTCTTGGTTTCTGGTTTATGGACTTTCTGTTTGGTGCACTATTCTTGGAGAAAGAGAGATATGCTATCTCTCAGTTATCTGTTGGGTTTGGTATTGCTTCCAAAATTATTTTATCTGTCAAGGTTATGGTGCTTGGGGGTGACTGCATGCCTATGGTTGGGTGATAATATTGAGATATTATCTATGGAAAAGCGAGCACATCTCTTTTATTCTAACAGTGAGGACCTCCAGTCCCATTGCCCTACCACCTAACGATCATGCTTGGTTAATTGGGACATCTAACACCTGATTCGGGTGATAATGATTATGCATGATCATTCTTTATAGTGTTTTTACCTTTCCCATTTTATTGTACACTCTTTTGTAAATCTCCCTCTAATATGTGTTTGTTTCTTTGGGAGTTGGCTCCATTGCAAGGATTTGATGTCTAATTCTATGTTAAAAGAATTTTAGGGGTAAAATTTATCAATTTGTTCATTTTTTTTTCTAAAAAATGTTTCACTAATTCCCCTTTTTTTTTCTACCAAAAACTATTTGTCCATATTCTATAAAAAAAAATGATTTTACTCAAAAAAACCATCAAATTTTTTTAGAAACTATACAAAATCTTTTAAAAATTGAATATTTAAAAACAAATATTATCAAACATTTTATACTCGGCATTTTAAGAATGAAGATTCTCCAAAGTTTCTACTCTTCTTATAAATATAGATCTTTAAAATTTTACTTATGTTGTTATTTTTCTACTAATTTACTTTAAAGACATAACAATACATAAAAATTCTTAAAATTTTAATTACTCTAAAAATTCATAATCTATTCTAAAATGATCATATCATAAGTTTTCTTATATTTTCTATCTTTTTCCCATCTTAGTGTGCACTCTTTGTAAATCTCTCCCTAATATCTTTTTGCTTCTTCTTGAATGAGGTACATTGCAAGGGTTTGTTGTCTTTTTGCTTCTCTGGTATTATTTTATTGCCAACTCGCTAGATTGGATTCCATCTAATTTTTTTTTGGTTCTTGGGGATTTACCAGAGTGGGGGCTACGCATATGAGATGGCTACAAGAGCTTGAGGGAGAAATAATGGGTATGTTAGCCTCTAGGTTGTGAAACAGACTTGAGCCATTTAAGTTCTTGAAAAGAGTAAAAAGGAGTATTTCAAGTTGCATTGATGTTAATTTATTTTTTGGCCTCACCCTCCAAATTCTTTAGCTGTTCAACAACCATTTTAGGGTTGGTGTGATACGTAATAATCTTCCAATTTGCAACAACGAATTTAGTTTTTGATTAAAGATGAAGTGGAGTAGTTAGACCATCTCATGGACCTCTACTTGTCTTTGTGATGGAGGTAAATAATGTTGAACACTTGCAGGCATGTGTTGAGATATAAGAGCGTCTCATCATGGCTACCATATTGTTCATTATATTAAAACGATATATGCAGCCACTGTATTGGTTATTACAGCAAACCTTCTCCACGTCGGATATAATACTCTTGTTTTCTTTCTTTTCTAGCTTTATGTTGCACTCTTTAATTGATTAATAGGTGGTTAAACATCTTTGTAATTAAACTTTTAGTTTCATGATATCTAACTTTACCATTGGATAATTGTTAACTAGATTGTTTTTTTTTACAAGAAAAAGAAAAAAAACAATATATTTGATATTTCAAGGGAAATCAAATTATACATATCATTCTACCTTGTTGACATTTCATAGGATTAAATCATTTTGTTTCATCACACAAAAATTGAAACCTATTTATTGTTCAATAGAGATTATAAAGACAATCTTATTGCAGAAATTGAGCAGATAAAGAAATAAAGATAATTCAAAACAGTTCTCCGTATTGTGTATATTAATGAGAAAGTAAAATTTTTCTTATATAGGATGACAAACAAGTCTATTCAATGCACTTTATGAATGTGAGATGGATCGAGAAACACAATAAAGTGAAATAAAACATAAAAGTATAAAATAATCTGGAGTCAAGTTGACCTTATTGATGCCCAAGTCTAATATTTGATTGATCATTATAAGTTAATATTTACTTTAACACTCTTCCTTAATGGTCAATTTACTAACTAACCAAGCTTATCTTGAAATTTTACATATTTTCAGGATTCAAAGACTTGGTGAGAATGTCTGTAGTTTGGTCCTCTGTGGGATAGTACTATAGCTCGATAGATCCATCTTCTACACGATGTTTGATGAAGTGACAATGTACCTCAAGATGTTTGGTATGCTCATGGAAGATTGGATTCTTGGCAAGTTTGATCACCCCTTAATTGTCACATAATATGGGTGTTGGCTTTGTTTGTTGCATTTGCATATCCGAAAGCATCATTTTGAGCCACACTGCCTCACATGCTCCTTTCACTACTCCTCGATATTCTGCTTATATCAATGAAAGGGATATTGCATGCTGCTTCTTGCTGGCCCATGTGATTGCACCCGTGCCAAGGCTAAAAATATATCATAAGTGGATTTTATATCTTCGACAAAATTTGTCCAATCTGAATCTGTATACTCACACAACCAAGAGCCTTTGCTTATGCTGTAAAAAATGCCAAAGTCAAGTGTCGTTTTTACATATCTCAACACTCGTTTCACTGCAATCCAGTGCTCTACCTAGGGCATTGTCATGAGTATGGAAATGAAGCTCACAACAAAACTCAAATGAGGTCTAGTGGCTGTAAGATATATCAAGCTACCCACTAGTTACTTGTATATTGACTCACTAACTGCCTTAGAGTCAGTCTTGGTTGAAATTTTCAACCCTTTCTCCGTAGGTGTAGGCAAGATTTTGCAATCTGTCACTCCTAACATATTTTCTTTGAGAGACAAAAATGTTGCTACGTGTTTGCCAAAATTCTACACCTAGACAATAGTGTAGGAGACCTAAACCAATCATGTCAAAAGTTTTTCTCTTATTGGATTTAATCTGTGTTATAACACTTTCCTCACTACTTGTAATAATTATATCATCTACATATATGACTAGAATGATGATATTATTACCAACTCTTTTGACATATATATTGGAATATGAAGGACTCCACTAGAACCCATGTTCATCCAAGTATTTGTCAATCTTGATGTACCATGCCCCGGGTGCTTGCTTTAGACCATATAGAGCCTTCTTCAGTTTGCAGACCAAATGATCCTTCCTTGATCTGTAAATTATCGTGGATATTCTACTGGAACAATTCGTCACAACAGATATGATAAATAAAACTAAAATCTACATTATGAAGGTTAAATTCCCTTAGATTACATAATCTTTAGTTACTAATTTTATGCTTATGCATGACATAGATAAACTGCGGAAAATAGAGAACAGTAAAATACAATCACACACCATCCATAAAATAACACAAAGATTTTCTCTAGGAACCCCTTGTAGGAGAAAATCCAACTAGAAGGTTTGAGATTGCTTTGCTCTCGTTTCTTTAGTATGGAAATAATGCAAGTACAAAGGATAAGACACTCTCTATGGAGTTACTTAACAAAGTTACCAACTTAATGAGAACTGTGACCTCAAAACGAGAACTCTAGCCTTTAAAACCCATATTTTTGCATAAAAAATATGAAAACCAACCCCCAAATCAAAAAGTGGTAGCACCATTTTTTGTAACTGGGTCAAAATTACAATTTTTTCCAAGCATGGGCTTAAATGATAAAAAAAAACTTTAAAATCAACCCCCAAATAAAAAAGTGGTGCTATCGGTAGCCCTAATTTTTCTAACTCGGTAAAAATTGCAACTTTTTTCAAGCATGACCTTAAAACATAAAATAGTTGCTTAGAAAAACCTTAAAATCAACACCTAAATAAAAAAATGACGCTACCTAAAGCAAAATGTTTTTTTTTAAACGTTAAAATTGCAGCTAATTATGACCTAATTGAAACCATGCCCTTGACAACAAATCCCTACACAAATAAAAAACCAAAAATTGGATCCTAACTGGTCACTTGAAAATTTATTTACTAAACAATAAACAAAACAAAGAGAAATGAGAAAATAAAGATAAAAACACATTTAAAAAAACAACCACCACTACCACCACCAACAATAACTAACTTAACAAAATGGTGAAAAACAAAGAAAAACTAAAAATAAATGAAAAAAATTGAAAATTTAAACAATAATTAAAAAAAATATATATAAAAAATCCCTTAAAAATTAGAAAAAAAAAAAAAAAAACAAAAAAATGGTTAAAACACTTAAAAAAAAAAAAAAAAAAACAAAAAAATGGTTAAAACACTTAAAAAAAAACTAAAAAAGAAACAAAATTCCATAAAATATTAAAAAAAAATCTAAAATAAAAAATATTTGACAAAAATACTAATATTAACTAAAAGTTTATTTTAAAAAACATTTTGAAAATAAAAGTAAAAACTAAATTTCATTTACAAATTAAAAAAAAAAAAATCTTTCTATTATATATATATATATATATATTAAATGGCGTCCACAACATCGGGGTATATATATAGTTACTTATAATATACAAAATTTATTTTTTTATTATAAGTTTTTTTATATAATTTTTTTTTTGGTAATTTTAAAGTTTTTTAACCTATTTTTGTTAATTTTTTTAAATTTTATATTAAGTTTTTATTTTAGGTTTTATTTTTTATTTTTTATTTTTTTTTATATGTTTTTAATTTTTTTTTCACTTTTTAAAAACTTTTTTTTTGTTATAATTTTTTTTTTTAATTTTCTCTTACTTTATATATATTTTTAATTTTATGGTTTTTTTTTTCTCTTTAGTTTTTAAAGTTTTTTTTCAATGAATTTTTTTTAATTTAATTTTTTTTGTTTTCTTAGTTTTTTTAGTTTATAATTGATAAAGAAAAATGAATTATACTTTTTTGTTAAATATTTAAAAATAATGTTATTTAACTATAATTATTTTCTATGTATTGAAGTAAAGGTAAAAAAATGTGTTAAAAATGATATGAAAAATCTTAATTTAAAAATAAACAAATAGTGTACAACATTTTTAAACATGATTAAAAACACCATTGAACTAAAAAACAATATAAAAGTTTGAAAATAGATAGAAAAACACAATTGACAAGAAAAAATTGAACAATTTGAAAATAAATGAAAAAATAAGCATTTAACAAAAGTGGAAACATTATGTATCATAAAATTTAAAATATCAAAAAACCACCTAAAAAGGGAGGGGGGTGCTACTGACAACACCATTTTTAAAAACGAGATAAAAAACTTGACCCCCCAAAAAACAAGAACTCTGTAGATTTCTCGTTAAGTTGATAACTATATTATTTGAGACTTGTGGCCTATTAAGATACTACAAAACATTATCCCCCTCTGTTATGTTCTCTAATTTCCCATTGCCATTTGTTCTGCTATACTATGGGACAATATACAATAACATAGAATAAAACCCCTTCTCCTCTTAGCATCCTGGTATTTAACATCAGCTGATAGTTGTCTAGGGTTAGGGTTTTGACTTTCTCTACCTTAAATTGTGATAAGTTTTTGGACCTTCTAGAATCTTCTTGAAATTATTTATGTGGCTAGCCCCATATGCATGAGTAACGAGGTTGACGTGGTATCCTCTCGTACCATTGTGGTCAACATGATAAGTCAACTTGCAGGAGGTATAACTTTTTCATATGAGCTTTGATTGATGCATGGTCTACATCGTTGGAAAGGTTCCAGAGTGTAAAACATTGTCAAGAGAGTGTGCCGAAATTTTGGACACAAGAATCCTAAAAAACGTCGTTTAATGCCTCAAAATGGTCGTGGAAGGTTCAAGACCCCAATTTTTCAAATTGGGACTTGCCACTAAAATGACCCTGCAAGCTAATTCCTCCAATTTTTTCCACTTTGAAAGCATTGAGATAAATGAAAAATAATATAATGATCTAATTTGGATCACACCTCCCCATTTAGGGAGGCTTTTGGTCCCCAAAATCTTTACTAAATGAGGTGATGAAAATTTTCCTCTACCTTCTTCCTGGAGTACCATTTTTCTTTGCTTGGAAGTTGTTATTTCAAACCAATCTACCAAAGGTCATGCTGCTCCTATTTTGTAGTTCTGGAACGCTTCTGCAACATTGTGTCCTCTGCCAACTCTATTTGAGCATATGGTGCTAAATCCTCTATGGAAGGTAGGACCTGATCCTCCTCTTGATCCAACATGGAGGGTTCATAGAGTTTGAGATTCTCCACATTCACTACCGAATAAATGCACATGCATTGGGGTAGACTAAGTCTATAGGCGTTATCTCCAACCTTTTCCAATACCTAAAAAATACCATACCGCAGAGCCTTGATTTTCTTACCAGGACCATGTAGCATTTTCTTATTCAACTATAACCATACTCTGTCTCCCACTCTAAGTGTTCTCTTTGTTCTATGCTGCTCATGTCTGGCCTTGTATTTTTCCTGTGATTTCTTCAATGTCTCTTGTACTTGCAAATGCATCTTTATGATCTTCTCAACATTTTTTTCTTCTTTTAATGCATCTCCTGTGAGGTCCTCCTCACTCCTCCTTGCTATCCATATACAACATTTAAGGGTGAAGGTGACAAATATCCAAAACAAGTTTCAAAAGGGGACTTACCAGTAGAAGTGTGGACCGCTATGTTATAAGAGTGTTGTATATAGATCCGATTTTCATCCTAGGTCTTTGGATGCTTCTAATTGTAACCCCTCAAAAGCTGCACCAAAGTCCCGTTGTCTATTTTTGTCTACCCATTTATATGTGGATGGATTGCTATAGACCACTTGAGGTTAGTGTCCATCTTCTCCCACAATGTAGTTCAAAAGGCACTGGGAAATATAGTGTCTATGTTTGAGATGATGCTCCTTGGTATTCCAAAGTGCACCTAGACTTGTTCAAAGAACAAATTTGATGCTTCCAGTCCCTTGATGATATTTTTACAAGGCATGAAAATGCACATTTTGCTGAACTTGTCAACTACCACAAATAAACAGTCATGTCCATTTCGTGTGGTTGGTAAAACACCCAAAAAATCCATGGAAATGCTTTCACAAGGTCTAGTGGGTACTGGTAAGGGATGGTATAGACCTTGCTTCCTATTATTGGGCTTGCTGGTAAAAAAAAGTATGCATCCTCTAATATATTGTGCTACATATTCTTGCATTTTGGGCTAGTACACATACCTCTGTAAGTTGGTAATTATCTTCCCAACACCAAAATGTCCTGCAACCTTGGAGGTGTGAGACTTTCTGATAAGCTGCAATTGTCCACCTTGAAGAACACAAAGATTGTTGAGCTTGTAGAGTAGAACATTATGGAAATGATAGTCAACCTTGTTTTCACCTTCTTCTATATGAATTTGTCCCTGTAGCTGTTAAAACACCTCCTTGAAGTCCTTATATTCTATGTATTCCTCTTTGTATGCATCATGGGTAAAAGACTCCATGTGCATCAAAGTTCTCAAAGATGCAATATTGGATGTGGGTGGCCATGAAAGCACGACTACCAACTTGTTTGTGCTACCCTTCTTATACTTTATGACCAAATGAAACTGTTGTAAGAACCCCATACATTTTTAGTGCCTGGTTTGATGTAACTTACTCTGGGATTGCAAATACTAGAGTGGTTGGTGATCTGTGTGGATGATGGTCTCCTTTCCCATCAGATAATGCTTCCACTTTTTGAAATCTTGTACCAAGGTGTAGAGCTCCTTGTTGTAGGTAGGGTAGTTGAGGACTGCCCCATGGAATATTTCATAATTATAGAAGACACTCTTTCTTCCTTGCATAAGGACTGCTCCCATGTCATATCCACTTGCATCTGTCTCCACTTCGAAGGGATTTTTAAATTTTGGTAGCATGAGCACTGGTGCTTAACTGATCTTTCTTTTCAATTCATTAAAGGCCTTCTGTTGATTCTTTCCCCACTGGAAACTCTTACCGCCCACTATTATTGTGTGGAGTGGTGCAGTTATTGCTGAAAATGAAGCTATGAACTTTCAAAAGTACCATGTTTCCCCAACGAAGCTCCTAAATTCTGTGCACTGACCATTTCATGATGACCTCCTTCTTGGTGACATCTATCTTGACATTGCCTCCATCGATTACATACCCAAAATACACCAAATATTTTCGAGCAAACTCATATTTCTTAAGATTGGATAATAGCTAGTGTCTTCAGGGTCTCTAACACTTGCATAATATGTGAGATTTGGTCCTCCTAGGTAGCACTATAATCCAATACATCATCCAAATAGACAATAAAAAATGAATCTAGATAAGGGCATAAGACATCATTCATTAGTCTCATAAATGTAGCTGGTGCGTTGCATAAACATAATGTCATAACCAACCACTCATGCAAACCTTGCCTTGTCTTGAAAGTAATCATCCATGTATATTCCTCTTTGACTTGTACCTAGTGATATCTTGATTTCAAATATATCTTAGTGAAGTACTTGGCATACTACAACTAATCCAACATATCATCGATCCTGAGAAGAGGGTACTGATTCTAAAGTGCAATCTTGTTCAATTCCTTGTAATCGATACACATTCTCAAGTCCCGTCCTTCTTGGGAACAATTGTTATGGGTGACCTACAAGGTGAGGTATTTGGTTGAATCACACCCTGCTCCAAAAACTGCTACAATTGTTACTTTAATTCACTTTCTTCCAGAACATACTGTCTATACAACCCAATATTGGGCAAGGGGGAGTCTGACAATAATTGAATTTCGTGCTCCACTTCCATCTTATGTGGTAGCCCTTTAGGCTCATGGAACACTCCCTTGTATGCCTTTAGCAACTCCAATTCATTTTTATGCTCCTTAGTACACTCTTCTAGGGATGTCTCTACTTTTATTGACTCTTCACCATACTGATTTTCCCCTAGCTTGATTGGCACTTACTAGTGAAAATTTTGATTTTCCTTTGTGCACATTAATGATGAAGGATTTTTCTTCCTTGATGATGTGGTACTAGTTGGATCTCCGCATGAAGACAACATCCCTCATTTATATGTAGAGGATTTCAAACACTACTACGCATACATCCAATGGTATTGCATCCAATTTTACTTCATCTATAAAATCAACACTTACAACAAATTTAAATTTTCATTACTTTGTTACATTGATCTATGCATTCCTGTTTACCCAACCCAATGGATAAGGGATATGATGATTGTAAACCTCCAATCCAAGCTTGCTGATAAGATCTATTTCTATGAGATTATCCTGTGAACTAAATTCGAACATAACATCTATCTTGGTCTTCTTGACCTAAATCTTGAAGTGGAAGAGCTTGGTCATCACCTCTTCTTGGTGATGAAGGATACTCATATTCATCTCCTTCTGCACATATGTGATGATAATATTTTCATCCACATCAAATCTACTTTCAATCTGATTGCTCAAATATGTGGCTAGAAGGTTCTTTTTCTTTCCTTTCTTGTGATTCTTTGGGTTCAGCTCTAGATGTAGTTTTCAACACTTTTCCTTAGTATCTCTATCAATGTTGCAATGATTTCAATGGTTGTTGGGATCATTGCAATAATGTGTAGTGGATACTATATTCTTATCTCTCCCCCCTTTCCACTTCTTCTTCCCCTCCTTGGAAGATTCTTGGTGATTTCTCTGCTTGGAACCGCTTGGCTCCCCTTTCTTTTGGACTATGTTTTCCAGGTAATGAGCCTGTACACATTCCTCATCCACTGTCCTTGGCTTCAATAGCATCACCTACTTTCATAGATGACTGTGTAAACCCCCAAGATACTTGAGAAGTACATTTGGGTTCTTGGGAGAGATACCCAACATGATGGCCATCTTTCTAAACTCTGTGGTGTACTCCTGTATAATCTATCCCTGCCTCTGCTTGAAGTAGTGTGCCATTGGATCCATTGGTCCTCTACATACTCGATAGGGTATAATTGGGAATTGATGAGGGTTTTTAAGTCCTCCCACCTAGTTATTGGAGGATCACCCTCTACCCTAAGTGTTTTGTATGGATTTCCCACTAGGTTAAAGCATGGCCCTCTAAATTCAATATAACAATTGATTTTTCTTTTTCTTTTCATCTATATGGTGAACGCTAAAATAAACTTCTAGTTGTTGCAACCAATGATTCAATTTTAATGCATCAATCTCACCTTGGTATGGATTTCCATCCACTTTTTATTCCATTTTGAATAAGGACTTTGAAGGGTTAACAACACTCGAACTCAAATGCTCTTTCTCGGGTTCTTTCCATGACTCCTTTCATGGGTCTCCCTAATCTCTTGATTCCTCCTTCGATATGATATCTAAGTTGGAGCTTCCATCATCGTTGAATGGTATGAGATTGCTTGCAAGAGCTGCCATGAGGAGGTTCATATTGCGGTTGATATCAATGACTTGTGCTTTCAACCTTTCAAATATCTCTTTTACTGGATCTCCAGGGTTGTTATGAAGATACTCGTCTTCCATGGCTAAGGTTTATGTGACTTGTCTTTTAGCCAATTCTTGGATCTTGAAACTTATCACAAATACCCAAAATAAAACTTACTCTGTTACCAATATGATTTATAAATTACCATGGATATTCCACTGAAACAGTTCATCAAAACATATATGATAAATAAAACTACAATCTACATTATGAAGGCTAAATTCCTTTAGTTTCCAGAATTTTTAGTTACTGATTTTATGCTTATGCACGAAGTAGATAAAGTGCAGAAAATAGAGAACAATAAATAAAATCACACACACCATCCACAAAATAACACAAAGATTTTCTCTGAAAAGTCATTACGGGAGAAAACCTAGATAGAAGGTGAGGCTACTTTGATCTCTTTTATCTGGTATGGAAATAATGAAAATACAAAGGAGAAGGCACTCTTTATGGACTTACTTGAGACCTGTGGTCTATTAGGATGCTATAGAACACTAATCCCCTTTGTTATTCTCTATAATTCCCCACTCCTAGTTGTTCCACTCTGCTATGGAACAAAATACAATAAAATAGAATGGAACCCCTTCTGCTCCTAGCGGCCCGGTATTTAACATCATCAGATAGCCGTCTATGGTTAGGGGTTTGACTTCCTCTACCCTCAATTTTGATAAGGTTTTGGACCTTCTAGAATCTTCTTGAAATTCCTCACGGGGCTAGCCCCATATGCATGCGTAATAGGGGTTGACGTGGCATCCTCTTGTACCATGGTGGTAAACATGGTAAACACGATAAGTCAACTTGCAAAAGGTATAAATTTTGCATACGAGCTCCAATTGATGCATGGTCTGCACAGTTGGAAAGGTATCAAAGTGTAGAATACTATTAAGGGTATGTGCACAAAAATGGACTCAAGAACCCCCCAAAATATCGTTTAATGCCTCAAAATGTCTTTGGAAGGTTTCATACCCTAATTTTCCAAATTAGGAATTTCCACTAAAATGACCTTGCAAGTTGAATCCTCCAATTATTTCCACTCTGAAAGCATCGAGATATATGAAAAATAATATAATGATCCAATCCATATCATTCCTTAAAACTTGAAAACCCAATGGTTGATACATGTAGACCTCTTCCTGCAAATCACCATTGAGTAAGTCACTCTTTATGTCCATCTGATGGACCTTGCAACAAAACTATGCTGCCATGACTAAAACAAGTCAGATGGTTCTCATCATTATTGTAGGAGAAAAGGTCTCCTCATAGTTAATTCCTTCTCACTGAGAGAACCCTTTTTCAACCAACCATGTTTTTTACTTGTCAAGTGTACCATATGTTTTGTACTTGACCTTGTACACCCATTTGTAGCTAATGGGTTTCTTCCCGGGTGGAAGAGATGTGAGGTCCCAAGTCTAATTTTTCATCAAACTCTCATGTTCAGTTTCCATGGACTTTTTCCATTCAGGTCTCCCCTTCACCTCTTCAAACAACTATGGTTCATAGATTTTATGAACATTGGCCACTAGAGAAAAGTTGACCATGTTTAGTTTCTGTTTTCTCTTTCCTCTCAATGATCAACACTCGTTCATTTCACCTATCCGAACATCTCCAATGGTGTTGTGGCACCACTTGGGTCTCTTCTTGGGATTCTCATTATCTTCACCTGTATACATGTCATATGAATGTTTATTTGGGCTATATGCATAAGAAATTACTGGCTTCGAAGACTCCTCATGCTCAAAATCTCCCCCCCCCTTTAGGTGGAGTTGCTCGAAGTTTGACACCTGAATCCTTATCCAACACCGGCTGCACAATAATTTTGAACCCAAGAGAAGTTTGGAAAGGTCCAAATTTATTGTCAACAACAACATCCTACTAAATCTCACCTTATAGGTGTCAATATCAACCAACCTATAGAATTTCTTATTGTTGTTGTACCCTATGATCATAATATTTTTTCTCTTTGGTTCTAGCTTGGTTATATTTTAATTTGGAATCCAAGTGTAGACGGTCGAACCAAAGACTTTAAGACGACTGACTTTGGGATTTATTCCAGACCATGTTTACTATGGAGTCTTTACTTCACCACCATCGTTGGAGATCTATTAAGCAAGTATATTGCTGTGAACACTGCCTCACCCAAAACCTATTTGGAAACACATGTTTGGTAACATACATTTGGCCATCTCTCTGATAGTGCAGTTACGCCTTTCAACCACTCCATTCTACTGTGGAGTGTAAGGTGTAGTGAACTGTCTTTTGATCCCATGTTTAGCACAACAATTATTGAATTCTTTGGAACATAATTCACCACCATTGTCAGACCTAAGAGAAGAAATGTGACAACCTGCCTCTTTATCTACTAGGGCTTTGAACTTTTGAAATTCATTAAACACTTTAGATTTCAGTTTAAAAAATACACCCACATTTTCCTATTGTAATCATCAACAAACAAAAGGAAATATATGGCACTGATGATTGATGACATGCTCATTAGTCCACAAATGTCTGCATGAACCCATTGAAGGACTCTTTGCACTCTCCACGCTTGTCCTTCATAAAATGGTGCTCTATGTTGCATCCTTGCCTGGTAGGCTCCAAAAACTCCTTAGATATGCTACCAAATGTCCAAAAGTCATCTACCAGATTCTCTCGTGCCAACTAAGAGAGGTAGGTCAAGTTGAGGTGCCCATAAATTTGATGCCATAATGTATTGATACCTGCTGAACTCTTGGCTGCTAGTGCATGATCTCTGACCTATCCAATATCCACTAGTGTGAATAATCCATGGTCCTTGACACTAAGAGAAATAGTCTTCTTGGTGTCCTTTTCAACTATGTAGCACTTGTGATTTCTAAAGTTAACATATAGTTAGGGGATATGTCGTATAATTTGACTAACTGAAAGAAGATTAAGCTCCATACCTAACACATATTATACATCAAGGAAGATTAACATTTTTCCTCCAAAGGAAATCTACACATTTCCTTTGCCAATGATTATATACTCTTCACCACCACCGAGGATCACTAAATCCTTGGAATAACAAGGCGTGTAATTTGTAAACCAATCCCACCTATTGGTTAAATGACATGATGCACTTGAATCAATGAACCAAGTAGATGATCTGGGTTGATATACTTGTGTCACAACGATAAATGCATAGAAGGTTGACTCATCCTATGTATGTTATGTGACATGAACCCATTGCTAAGACCCTCCCTGGTTGATTTTCTAGTCAACCAACCTCTTTCTGGGATGTTTATTCATATGGAGCTCCTTGCCACAATAATGGCATTTGATGGTCTTATGATCTTTGGTAACATCCTCACTATTGCTCTGTCCTGTATTCTTGGCCCATTTGTGTTTGCCTTTTAATTTGGCATTGATGCTTGCTCAAAACCTCTATCTCATTGCTACCACCAAACTATTTCTTTCATTTGTCTTACTGTAAGAGATTATTGCAAAGCTCATCAAAATTCAGGTCAACATTCATAGAAGTGATGTTCAATGCCTCAATAAAGTGCTCATAATCACATGGAATTTTTTTAGTGTGATTACCACCATGTCTTCCTGTTCCATCTTATGACCAATGTCCATCAATTGTTCTAAGATATCTTTGATCTTGAGAAAATGTTCCTGAAGGGATGTATGCTCATCCATCATTGTCAAAAACAAAACGTTCTTTAGGAAGAAGGCTCTGCGCTTGTCTGATGTCTCATGCAAATATTTCAAATGTTTCCAGATCATTGAGGAAGTTGTACCTGTATGGACCTCTCAAAGAATATCACTTGTTATAGACAATTTAATCAACATCAAAAATTCTTTGTATTTTGAATAATACTTACCTTGGTCTCTACCCACAATTGTAGGCTGCACAACTTTACTGTTGGCTCTCGACCAAGTTTTGAGGAAACGTTGGTTGTGTTTGACCATTTTTGGGACTTCGACAGGCTGGTAGAAAAAGGAGCGCCTAGGCGAAGCGGAGATCAGGGGATCTCACCCATTTTGTGGGATTTTTGGGCTTTTAGGGGTTATGTAACGGGTATGGGATGTCGGCCCATGCGTTTGCCCATGCTTAGGCCTTTTTGTAATGTATAAATAAATAGCTAGGTGATGAAAGTAGTGTGGCTAAGTGCTAGTGTTAGCTATGTGAAAAGACTTGTAATTGGCTTAGTGCAAGAGACTGTGTTAAGACTTGCAGAGCTAAGTGCAAGCGTGTTGTAAGTGCTTTGTACAGATAGACTATGTAAGGCTTTGTGCCTTGACCTAATTCAGGGAAGGAGGATCTGGCGAGGTGCGTGTAGATCTCCTGTCCTTTGCGGAGTTGGCTCTGTGGCTTTGTGCACAGAAGCAGAAGAATGTAAGAAGCTTGAAGACTAATAAAGAAGAAGAAGAAGAGTTGGTGGACATAGCCCCACACTGGGGTGAACCATGTATATCTTGTGTCGATGTGCTTTTTGTAATGTTGTTCATGTTATTTATGTATCTATTTTCTTAGTGCACTATTCTTGATGTATAGATCTGTGAATGATTAGTGCTTTATGATGTGAATGAATGTTAGATCTGATCTTATGCTATGTGCTAAGAGGTTTTAAGGGCTAGATATTGTGCTAATTTGTAATAAGGGTTTAACCTGCACTGTGAATAAAGTTTAAGAACTAATGCATGTTATTGGATAAGTGCTTTGTCAAGTGTTGTGATCATAGATCTGTGTCCTAGCTAGGTTGTAGACACCTGAGTCCTGAAACCCCCCTTGCCTCTACCTCAGGTGAGACTTCATTTGCTTCGCAGGTGTTGCCAAAAGGGCTGGTAGTTAGGGTTTTGTTGGTGCACTGTTGAAGTGTTGAACCTTGGGTCTTCCCTTGTGCCAATAAATGGTTCTATTGCTGGGACCTAAAACTGTGATTACTGGGAACTGAAGAAAATAGAAAGCTCTGTGCATAGATCTGTTTTTGTAGTGTGCAATATTCTACTTGACTTGTGAAGCTTTGTGTTAAGAAGGAAATCCAATCTGAAGAAAAGAGAAAGAATTTTTGCAGATTGCAGGTCCATCACTGTGATCTCAGTGCGCAGTACAGGAAAGGTCGATGATTGTTTAAAAGAAAGAGAGGATTGACACTGTGTTACAATTGCAGAAGACCAAGACATCTTGCTAAGGAATGCCCTGGTACAGGTCCTATTTGTCTTTGTTGTAAAGTTGTTGGTCATGAGGTTTTGGATTGCCCTAGAATGATTTCTAAAGTCGAAAGGATGAACCTAAGACAAGAAAACTACGAAGAAGGTCAAGAAACTAAGGATATGTTAGAGAACCAGAAAGAATCAGAGACTATATTATTATAGATGAAAGAAACACTGAATGATCACATAGACATCAGTTTACCAGAGATCTTAAAAGAGAAGCAATGCATAGAAACAAGAATAGGAGACTTCGACATAGACTGTGTCTTGGATGAGGAAACATAGGTGAATATCATGCCTGAAAGAAGTTGGGAAATTTTGGGAAAGCCTGCTATGGTTCCTTCATTGGGAAGGATAGGATTGTTTAAAGGAAAGATGATAACCCTATGTGGAAGAGTTACTAATGTACCTATGATTTCCCATGGAACATCGACTGAAGAAGAATTTGAAGTCATTAAGTTTGTCGAGAACAATGCCCCTTTTGCACTTTTGTTAGGAAAATCCTGGGTTGAGAAAGATCAGATCCGAAGGAAAGGAGAGGAAGAAGCTACATAACAGAAAAAACAAGAATTAAAGGACTTCATGGCTAGAAAAATAAAGAGACTAATAGAAGAACAAGAGAATAAGTCGAAGCAACAGAGGACCAGCGAATTAGCTGTCAAAGTGGAAAGAACACAAGAAGTCTTAAAGAACCTGTTCATACAGGAGAGAAGAACCTCTAGTAAGAGGAGAAGTGTTACCTTCGAATCCTTTGAAATACCCTCAGTAGTGTGAAGTTACTACGCTAAGAGAAGATAATAATAAGAATGGAAAGAGGAACCCAGAGACTACGATCATAGAAAAGAAGGCCAGAAAGCTTAGCAAGAAGAAAGAAAAGTTAGAAAACAACAGGAAGTTCCAGAGAAGACTTCGCAGAAGGCAGGCCTACAGAACTTGAACCTCGCAGAATTTTAGAACAACGCAGAATGGGACTTCGCCACGACAAAGCTATATGACCGTTGGAGGCGTCCTAACCGTTCAAATGACACTCCGGAACGACTAGAAATGCAGTTATTGCCGGAAATATTTCCATTGGACCGTTGACACCACACCATAACGGATGGAATCGTATTGATTGAGGCACTCCAACCTATTGGAGGAATCTGTTACGACGTTGCTTATTTAACCCGTCGGATGCTGCGTCGGGACCACTTTTTGAAAACCAAGATATCTGAGCTAACATAGAAGTAATTGCATACCACATTGTGCTATCTAGACCTCGCCATCGATTCGATTACCTTGAGTATCTGTTCACTTACTCGAGTTATTTTATTACAAGTGTGAATGTCGGGCGAGCGTAGCGTAGTAGAGAAGTCTGTGGAAGAGATACTTGTTGACCTCATGATTGAGAAAGTCATGTCTGTAGGAATACAAGCATCATCGGTGAGCGGATTTCAAGCATCCCCCTCGAATGCATGTCGGACTAGATGAACCATGACTGAGAAAATAAACAAGCACCGCGACGATCTGGCGAACACGAAGCAGATCCCGTCGGTCTTGCCTGACTACATATCGCTTTTGGCTAGCACGGTTAGTCGTGACAACATCCCGCATGACTTAGAGTACATGCTGATCACTGCGTACCTCCCGAAGGGGATACACGCAATCAGACCACAATTGGGATCGATCCCATCTCTCAAGATCAATGATTTAAACCTTGGAGACTGGAAGAACTATGCAATGCTCGCAATAGGTACCTGACGAAGACAACTAGGAAGAAGCCCAAGATAGTTCCCCAACCATGGATTAAAGAGATCGCGCGATCGAAGATCCTTAATGTCATGAAGATCCCCCACTTCGAAAAACTTCAGGAGTTTAACGCATGCGCTAAAATCCTCCTATCGTGCTACCACATAGGTTATCTTTGGTTAGATAAGTGCATCACCATGGATTCAACGTTGATCCACCTGATCATTGGATTGAGCATGCAAGGAGCAAACCCTCACCATTTCTACCCATGGAACGCTGCAGATCGCTCTCTGGCACAACAGATCAAGGAGGCGTATGGCAATGTGGAGAAGGGGAAGTGAGGCTACAAGGTAGCCTCCATACAGGATGGTGAAATGCACCTAGATTGTCAGCTGATCGCTGGCAAGCTCGTCAGAAAGAACCATTCGACACAAGTCACAATGCTCGTAGTCGACCTCACGGGGAAGTGTGTTGAAGGGATGCAGATGAACTGGGTGAGCTACCTCATCAATGAGTTGGAGAAGTACTGCCACAAAATGCAGGACCAAGGATACGGATTTCACTTCAGTTGGTTGTTGATTCTCATTGATTTCTTCGCTTGGGAGATGCTGGAGGGAGTGAAATTCGCTGAAGTTGAACCATCAGAGCCATTGGATGCAAGGTTCACCACCTTGTGGTATACGAGCGATATGGCGAAGCAATGACAATCAAATGCGGTGTTCCACACTTACTATCTACAGCTGACGTGCGCCATTGAATCATTCCCCCAAATGACCTCGAACACCTTGCATACATATAGGCCACTAGTGAAGTTCCACGCAGACCGAAACTTCATCTACATCAATGCATGCAAGGACAAAAGTAAAGAGGATCTGCAGTCGGACTACAAATTGACCGATGAATACATGGAGGAGATAACCAAGGAATGGACAACCAAATTCCTTGTATCGGTCGAAGATGCAGAATTCTCTGAAGCTGATATCATCGGAAGTCCTTTGGTCACCTAGACCGAGTATGATGGACAAAGCAATGCAAATAAAAATAATAAAAAGGAGGAAGTGCAGGACATAGACAATGAGGAGAAGGACAACACATCGGAGGAAACTACACCTGACTCACCTGAAGGAGGAGGAGGCGACGAAGTAAATGAAGAGGAGGAAGGGAAAAAGACAAGTAAGAAAAGGGTGATGTGACACCGCCAAAGGATCCTTTCACAGAGGCTGAGACATCCAAGAAAAGGAAGGTTTCTCCATATAAACCCTTAACACGGAAGAAGTCCTGAGCCAATAAGCCTCAGTCACAGAATGTGCTCACAATGGATGATATTGAGCTCATCATCACAACCCTAGAATATGCTTTAGAAGATATCCTGCAGAGACATGAAGAAAAGAAAGAAACTCTGTATGACTGAATAGAGAAGGAGCTCAAAGGCATCCAACAAGCTATCCAGTCGGGTCGTGTAGTGTCTACTGCGTCGTCTTCAATAGAGAGTGTATAATTGGGGGACGAGCCCACCCAATTACGAAGGCTAGCAGATGCAATTGAAGCTCGACTTCGTCGAGTCTAAGAAGAAAAGGAGAAGATCACATATGCCTTGAAGAAAGAAAAGGAGGAGGCCTTAGAGAAAATTTGGGTTGCGCAACAAGAGAAAGATGACATTAGAGCGAAGTTCGAGAAGGACAGAGAGAAAATCCAAAAAGAGAAAGATTATTTGCTCACAGAGCAGACTGTGGTCAAGGAAGTAGTGACTAGAGCACTTCGCTCTGTGCTAAGATTCGCACAGATGGAAGAAGAGACAACCGAGAGACAAGTGGGGAAGCTCGTCGAGGCCATTCAACAACGCCAAGTAAGAGTAGCAGAGTTGGAACTTCAAGCAATGCCAAGCACTCCGGAAGAAGTGCAGGATCATAGTGAATAAACTGCCAGGAGCGTAGTAGAAAGAATTAGGGCGTTAGCTTCAAAATGTAAGCAAATAAGTAATTGAAGTGCGCAGACCTATGAGCACATTGCAGAAGACCTGAAGCTGAGGACATTAGAGGCATAGCTCCAGGAGGCGAAGCAACATGCGTCTACAGTGCAAGCACAGATGAAGCTTCTTATTGCAGTGGAGAAGATGAAGAGGTCACAGAAGCAACGCGTAGTTCAACAACAGGTCACTGCCATCGAGAGTAGAGTTATGGACGGGACACAGAGAATCCAATCGGTGCAGGACAAAACTTGCACACTTTTTGAATAGATCGAGGGACAATGGAACAACGCCTGAAAGGGCCTGTCACTGAAAAATTAATTCAGGAGTTCATCGATCAAGAAGCTCTGGTGAAGTAGCAAGTCGAGACAGATCAAGCTAAGCTCAAGGCCTTCAAAGAAGTATTGCCCAGATCAGAGTGACTCGGGATGAGTCACAGGTGAGTGTTGGGGTCCTGCTGGCCCTAGACCAAGTTTTGAGGAAACATTGGTCATGTTTGACCATTTTTAGGACTTCGACAGGCTAGCAGAAGACAGAGCACCCAGGCGAAGTAGAGATCGCAGGATGTAGCCCATTTTGCGGGCTTTTTGGGATTTTAGGGTTTATGTAATGGGTATGGGATGTAGGCCCATGGTTTTACCCATGATTAGGACCTTTTGTAATGTATAAATAAGTAGCTAAGTGATGAAAGTAGTGTGGCTAAGTGCTAGTGTTAGCTATGTGCAAATACTTGTAATTGGCTTAGTGCAAGAGACTGTGTTAAGACTTGCAGAGCTAAGTGCAAGCGTGTTGTAAGTGCTTTGTATAGAAAGATTGTGTACATCTTTGTGCCTTGACCTAATTCGAGGAAGGAGGATCTGGCGAGGTGCACACAGATCTCCCATCCTTTGCAGAGTCGACTTTGTGGCTTTGTGCACAAGAGCAGAAGAATGTAAGAAGCTTGATGACTAATAAAAAAAAAGAAGAAGAGTTGGTGGACGTAGCCCCAGATTGGGGTGAACCACATATATCCTGTGTCAATGTGCTTTGTGAAATGTCGTTCATGTTATTTATGTATCTATTTTCTTAGTGCATTGTTCTTGATGTATATATTTGTGAATGCTTAGTGCTTTATGATGTGAATGAATGTTAGATCTGAGCTTATGCTATGTGCTAAGAGGTTTTAAGGGCTAGATCTTGTGCTAATCTGTAATAAGGGTTTAACCTACGTTGTGAATAAATTTTAAGAACTAATGCATGTTGTTGGCTAAGTGCTCTGTCAAGTGTTGTGATCACAGATTTGTGTCCCATCTAGGTTGTAGACACCTGAGTCCTGCAACCCCCCCTGCCTCTACCTCGGGTGAGACTTCATATGCTTCGCAAGTGTTGCCGAAAGGGCCAGTAGTTAGGGTTTTGTTGGTGCGCTGTTGAAGTGTTGAACCCTGGGCCTGCCCCTGTGCCAACATTTACCAAAGGAAATATTTTCAAGGCCCCTGCACTAGAAAATCATGGTCAACATCTGTTGTTTCCATGTGTTGTAGTTTTTTCCTGTGAACTTATGAATCCCTTCTAGCTTGATGTTGGGTAAGGATGCCATAGGTGAAGGTTAGAAATAACCCAATAATAGAGCAATATGATAAAATTTCCCCATAAACAACCCAAAAATGAAGATATAGGAAAATATTCTCATCACCAACCCAAATCACTCAAATCTATTTTCAAAGAGCATAAAAAAACAATTTCTCTTTGGATTTGCTAAAAAATAACAAATCACTAGTGAAAACTTCCAGACATGCAAATATGGGCACCGATATAGGAAAAAATAGCTTTAATCTGCTTCCAATTCATCTATACTATCAAGGAAACAAAGCAATAAGATAATCCGGGTTGTAAATCATTTTTTACAACACTTTTTTTAGAGATTCCATATGACTTCGTACGACCGTGATACTACCTTGTACCACTGTTCTATACGATAGATGGAAATGGAAGTTGAAATAAATGATTGAAAATTGTTGTATGGTGGCTGAAAACAAAGTTCCAATTAAAACAAATTGACCTTGCTTCTAAAATAAAAACAAAACAATACTTGGTTTTAGTGAAACCCTTTTGGTTCTTTGATGTCCACGCTAGTGATCTCTCGATCCATCTCTACCAACAATAGTCCCCAGATCTTCATTCTCTCACAGACTTCGTGGCTCTGGTTGAGCTCTAATACTATATTATGGAAACCGAGCACATAAAGAAACCAAGATAACTCAAAAGAGTTCTCCATATTATATATATTGATGAGAAAGCAAAAACTTTCTTATATAGGATTACAAGCAAATCGAGTCCATCCAGTTTATGAATGTGGGATACTAAGAAACACAATAAAGTGGAATAAGACATAAAAGCACAAAATAATATAAAGTCAAGTTGACTTTATTAATACCTAAGTCTAATATCAAATTGACCATTATAAGATAATATTTACTTTAACAAGTCTTCCACATAAATCATCCATATAAATATTGTCTACAACTACAATCCATTTAAGCATGTTGATGCAATGTTCCTCAAAAGTCTTTATTGAAAAATTTGGATTTAAATTAAATATCATAACAAAAAAATGCAAGTATCCCCTTCTATTAAGAAAAATGAAAAAAGGGGTAGAAGAATATTCTTTTAGTGAGCTTCTTTTCAACAGAGAGAAATGACCTCTTTAGGAAAAGGGCCCCTCTAATAATTTTCAATTAACACTTCTTTTCAATAGAGAAAAATTATCTCTTTAGGAAAAGAGCCCCTCTAATAATTTTCAATTAACACAATCCATCTTTTTTTTCCATAATAAAAACATCTTTTATATTCATAAAAGGTGAATATACATGTTCCAGTCCCTTTCGATGACCTATTATACACCAACATTTCTCCCCATATGCCACTATCTATTAATAAAAAGGATTCTTTCTGTCCATTGTGTACATACAAAAAATTTCTATCTTACTTCTCACTTTGATCTTACCAGTCCATATAATATCTTCTATCGATATATGTATGACAATTTTTGTTTAAAAGCAGAATTCCATGCCCTCGATCTCTTCTCTACCTATGAATTCATAAAGGCCAAAGGCCCTCGAAGGCAGAGAAAGGGATTCCTTGGAAAGTTCGTCAGCTTTCTTGTTCAAACCCCACAAGATATGATTGAAGGATAACCATTCAAAGGATTGATATGCTAATTTGATGTCAAAGAGTAAAGGGGTGACCTTGACATTAGTCATTGTATCCTTTTGTTACGCCCAATCAATTACCAACTTTGAGTCACCCATGACCTGCAATTTCTTGACGTCCTTTTTTATTGCTTCTTCCAGTAGCGTTCATAATGCTATGAACTCAACCCTGTTGTTTGTACCTGAGCATGGGGCATATCTAATATGCATGTAGTGTTTGTGATTCATGAACAAGACCACTCCCACACCACATACCAGGGGGGTGTTCCTTGATAGGCCCCTTCAAAATATCCCCATGGAATTTCGTAATCAATCGTGACCAGAGACATGATCCTTGGATTCTTTGTCTTTATCTCCATCTCAAATTCTTTGGAAAGATTTAACATGATTCATGTTATTATTTCAAGGGTGGGATATCCTTATCTCTGAAGGTGTTGGAGTTACAAGCCCACCACAGATTGTTAACCAGGATACTTGAGAGCCAAACAAAATTTTGGACTGCTTTATCTGTCGTCCATTCCTTAATACAATCCTCCAATCTTGGTTTGTTCCAGGATGAATTTGGTTTAAGATTTTCCTGAATTATTTTTAGTACATGAACTGCATAAAACAATCAATAAAAATATGTGAGATATATTTTTCATGGGACTTGCAAAGAGAACATATGTTGGGACCGTTCCATCCCTATTTTAATCCATTATCCTAGGTTAATAATTTGTTGTTCATGGCGAACCACAAAGTTATTTTTCATTTTAAAGGAGCACTACACTTCCAGATTAGAATCCACCACCATTCCCCCCCCCCCCTTCAAANTCCCCCCCCCCCCTTCAAAATGATATTAGGCCCACACTTTGTATCTCACTTTTGTTGTAAACTCCCCTAATTTTGGGGTTTTTATACCAACACAAAGTATCTAAATATTCCTCCACGAGTGTGATGAAATCAACCACTAGAAGATCGATAAATTGGTTCCATTCATCGACTTCAACTTCGATCAAGCTTAAGGAGCTCATATGTTTCCACCCTTATTGATCTCTAAATTGATGGATTTTGGCATTTGCATCACACATAATGATTATATTTTGCGATCTTAGGGCTTGGATAAGAGGGTCTGACAAATGAAAGTTATTACGTGCTCCTAACAAGGGGTTGTCCCTAAGACGAACCTTTCGACCGTTGCCAATTTTCCATATAGCCTAGTCGCCAACCAACAGAAAGGCCAAGATCAGGGATTTCAAGACTATGGATGCCTTGGTATGTTTTCAATGCTATCTAAACCACTCTTCTATAGTTAAATCTAGAAAGAACTTTGATTGAAGAAATCTAGCCCATAGAGTATCCCATTGAGTTAATATCCATAGGTTTCTTCTTGCTAGCACCTGCGTGAATAAATATACGTTCTTGACCCCCCATCCTTTGAGTTCTCTGGGTGTTTCAATAGACGACCAATTTTCCAAAGGGATCCCTCCTGATTTACGTGATCTTGACCTTAATTATTGGAAGCTGATTTTCTGAATCTTAGTGAGGGTTCCTTTTGCAATTGCTGCGATGGATGTCCATAAGACCAACATATTTTCTAGTACTGACTTAAGCAGGACCATATGATCTCCCTTGGACAAAAGTCTGTTAACCCACACCGATACTTGGGCTTTCACCTTCCCCAATCAATAAACCTATAATTATCTGGCTTAACATGGAACCCTAGATATTTGAAGCCTTCGTCCAAGTTTAACATAAGAATGAGTAGAATATTGCCAATCTATATCTTCTATGCTCTTAAGAAATGGTGGGGGATTAAACGTGATTTTTCAAAATTAACTTCCATGCCCGTTGCAGAACAAAATAAATTGAGTGCACCTTTCAACATCATTATGTCCCTCAATGAGACTTTGGTGCAACATAAGACATCATCCATGAAAAGTAGATGTGTGATTGTTTCCATTTCTGATTCCTTTAGCCCCCTAATCGATCTTTCTTCCTTTTCTTATTTAATCACTTTGCCAAGGGCCTCTTCTATGATGAGAAATAGAACCTTAAAGGGGAACCATTTATTAAGATCACAAAAGACATTAATTGTATGCATCCCATTATCCAGATAACTATTGAGAGATCCATCCCCATATTAATAAGGAATGATCAAGAAGGTCCAATCGAACCTATCATATGCTTTCGATAGGTATACCTTAAGAATGAACTCCTTTTGTTTAGATATTTTTTTTGAATGAAAAACTTCTTGGGCTACCGAGACTGCATTATGGATTTGTCTATGTTGAATAAATCCAAACCGCTCCTCCAATATGATCTTGTTGGGTATGTGTTATATTCTTTGCATGTGTGTGTGTGTGGGTGCGTCAGATACGACAACTGCGTCTGACGATCCCTTCACCTAGAGCTCTTCCATGTGCACTGGGCGATTTCCTAGGGGGGTCCCAGGGGGGGGCAGGTATGCCCCCCCCTGGTTACGTGCAGCGTTCGGGGCAACACCCCAATTTTTTTTTTTTTGGGTGGTTTTTACTATTTTTAGCGGATTTTGCTATTTTTAGTTGATTTGTAAATTAATCCCGNGGGTTTTGGTATCTACGGAATACCTAAAAACATTGTATATATTGTATGGAAAATGGTGAAATTTGATATAATGAAAATAAGAAAGGTTTTCCCAGTTGAGGGTTTCTAGTAAAAATCTCTGTGTACTCTGTGTATGAGCCATTGATTAATTTCTATATTACTTAAGAATCTATATGCATTGCTTTACTTCACAGGTTTAAAACTTACATATCTCACTCAAGATAGGATTTATACGCCTTCCTAATACCTTTGATATGAATTTATACACCACATTATAGTGTGAGATAGGGTGATAGTCCCCGAAGCACAATCCGTCTTGGTTTTTGTGAATCAAGCAGATGAAAGTGGCATTGAAAGAACCTAGAAGCTTCCCGGACCTCTGCGATTATCTGAAAATCAAAAGTAGATATTCTTTTATGACGTCCTAGAAACCTCATAAGAATTTCATCCTGAACTCGTCCAATCTTGGGATTTTTCCACATTGCATGGATGAGAGGGAATATAGAAACTCTCCCTCCGATACTTCTTCTTCTAGAGATTTATTCATATATTTTGTAATTACTGCTTGGAATTTGGATAAAAATTGTAGAATTTCTTATATAGGACGATCGATTGGGGCTTGAAAGAGGGAGTGAAGGTATCTAGCTCCTTCCTCTGCCTTATCTTTGAAGGATCTCACAAATTTTCCCTCTTCGATTTATTTCGCATATTGTATTAAGGTTTTTTCGAAGATTCATTTAGTGGTGGAAAAACTTAGAATTGTTGTCTCCTTATTTTAACTAGAACACCTTGCTCATTAATCTCAGATATTTTTCTTCCTTGCGAAGAAGGGAGTTTCATACTGACTCCAATTCCTTTAAAATAGAGAGCTGCAATTTGGTTAAAGGACCTTCATCCATCTTTAGATATAGGGTCAACAATTTTTCCTCCGTCTCCTTTACCTTCCTGAGTGTCCGTTCTTTGTAAACCTTTAGCTAATTCATAATGGCCCCTTTTACCTTAACAAGGTTATCTGTGAACTGGCACATTAGGGAGGCATGAGAAAAGGATTCCAAATGTTTCCATGTCTCCCACTTTAAATTTTTCTCTGTTATGTGCTTGTCATGTCTAGCCTTGTACTTTTCCCCTAACATATTTAATGTCTCTTGTACTTGGAAATGGATCTGACTGATATTCTCAACAATTTTTTCTACATTTAGTGCATCTCCTCCGAGGCCCTCCCTCACTCCTCCTTGCTGTCCATATACAACATATAAGGGTGAAGGTGGATAATATCCAAATAAAGTTTCAGAAGGGGACTTATCAGTAGCACTGTGGAATACTCTGTTATAAGAGTGTTATATCTAGATCAAATTTTCATCCCAGGTCTTCAGATGCTTCTGATTATAAACCCTCAAAATCTGCACCAAATTCCTGTTGACTACTTCCATGTTCCCATTTGTCTATGGATGGAATGTGGTATACCTCTTGAACTTAGTGTCCATTTCTCCCACAATGTAGTCCAAAATGCACTAAGAAATCTAGTAATCCCATCTAAGATGATGCCCCTTGGTATCCCAAAGTGAACCTAGACCTATTCAAAGAACTTATTTGCTACTTCTTTTCCAGTGATCGTCTTTTTACAAGGCATGATAATTTTGTTGAACCTTTCAACTACCACAAATAGATAGTCACGTCCCTTCCTGGTTGTTGGTAAACCTCCCACAAAATCCATGGAAATGTTTTCCCAAGGTCAAGTGGGTACAGGTAAGGGATGGTATATAACTTGCTTCCTATTGTCGAGCTTGCTGGTACAACAAAGTATACATCCTCTAATATACTATGCTACATATTCTTTCATTCTGGGCCAAGCACATATCTCTTTAAGTTTACAACTGTCTTCCCAAAACCAAAATGTCCTGTAACCTTGGAGGTGTGAGACTCTATAATAATATGTAATCGTTCACCTTTGGGAACAAAGAGCTTGCCGAGATTGTAGAGTAAACCTTTCTAGAAATGATAGTCAAATTTTAAATCACCTTCTTCTATATGAATTCAGCCTTGTAACTGCTGAAACACGTTCTTGAAGTCCTCATCTTCTGTGTATGCCTCTTTATATGCATCATGGATAAAATGATCCATGTGCATTAGAGTTACCAAAGCTATAATATTAAATTTGGGTGGTTGTGAAAGCATGTTTGCCAACTTATTTGTCCTACCCTTCTTATACTTTATGACCAAATAAAATTGTTGTAAAAACCCATTCCACTTGTAATGTCTAGTTTTTTGCAGCTTACCCTGGGCCTGCAAATACTATAGTTGTTGGTGATATATGTGGATGATGGTCTCCTTAACCATTAAATAGTATTTCCATTTTTTGACACCTTGTACCAAGGCATGTAGCTCCTTGTCCTAGGAAGGTTAGTTGAGAAATGCCCTGTGAAATACTTCAGAATGATAACAGACAAGCCTTCCTCTCTGCATAAGTACTTCTCCCATGGCATACCCACTTGCATCTATCTCTGCTTCAAAAGGATTATGAAAGTTTGGTAGTGCGAGCAATGGTGCTTGAATGATCTTTCTTTTTATCTCATCAGAGGCCTTCTGTTGATTCTTCCCCGACTGGAAACTCTTACCGTTCATTGTTATGGTGTGGAGTGGTGCAAATACCACTGAAAATGAAGCTATGAACTTTCACAAGTATTGTGTTGCGCAAACAAAACTCTTAACTCTAGTGGAATTTGTAGGAATTGGCCATTTCATGGTTGCCTCCATATTATCAAGATCTATCTTGAGCTCCCTTCCACCGATCACATACCCCAAATACACCAAACACTATTGAGAAAACTCACATTTCTTGAGATTTGCCAATAGTTGTTGCTTTTTCAGAGCCTCTAACACCTGCATAAGATGTGACATATGATCCTTCCATGTATTACTATAAACCAATATATAATTCAAATAGACAATAACAAATTAATCTAGATAAGGGCGTAAAACATCATTCCATAGTCTCATAAATGTAGTTGATGCATTGCATAAACCGAATGACATAACCAACCACTCATATAAATCTTGTGTTGTGTCTTGAACAAAGTCTTACATATATATTCTTCTTTGAATCGTACCTAGTGATATCCTGATTTCAAATCCATCTTAGTGAAGTACTTGACATGCTAGAACTGGTCCAATAGATCATCAATCCTTGGTAGGGGTATCGATTCTTCAGTGTAATCTTGTTCAATTCCCTGTAATCGATACACATTCTCTGAGTTCCATCCTTCTTGCACACAGTTATGATGGGTGACCCACAAGACGAGGTACTTGGACAAATTACACCCTGCTCCAAAAACTGCTACAATTGCTTCTTCAGTTCATTCATTTCCAAAACAAACTAGCTATACAACCCAATATTTGGCAATCGAGAGTCTAGGAATAATTGTATTTCGTGCCCCACTTCCCGCTTGGGTGGTAGCTCTTTAGTCTCCTGGAACACTCCTCTGT
Source organism: Picea abies (assembly GCA_900067695.1). Taxonomy (NCBI): domain Eukaryota; kingdom Viridiplantae; phylum Streptophyta; class Pinopsida; order Pinales; family Pinaceae; genus Picea; species Picea abies. The sequence goes on along the minus strand of CBVK0100793124.1, from coordinate 584 downwards.
ATTTATGTAGAAACTCCTCAAACTGTTGTTTCTTCTCTTTAGTACACCCCTCCAGGGATGCCTTTACTCTCATTGATTCATCATTAGATTGAGTTTCTGTTAAGAAAAGAAAAACATATTTCTTACTAGAACTAATCAACTTCTTGTCTTGAATGGAAATTACCAGTGAGATCTTTAACTTTCCTTTATGTGCATCGATGATTTAGGACTTCCCATCCTTGATAATTTGGTATTGGTTGGCTCTCTGCATGAATATTGCATCCCTCATATGCATGTAATGGATTCAAAACACTACTCCACATACATCAAGGGGTACTACATACAATTCCACTTCATCAATAAAATCAACACTTATATAAAATTTAATCTTACATCGTTTCGTTACCTTTATTGTTGGACACACCTACCACACTTAGAGGGGGGGTGAATGACTGTGGGGCTCTTTTTCCCAAAACTTCCCTCTTGCACAAAAACTCATCAATTTAGCATTCAACATTTATTCATTACCCATTGTTTTCATTTATAACCATTTAGATGTGAGCACATATCAGCAACATATATCAACAATATATCATCAACAAGTC
>CBVK0100793123.1:0-13575 GCA_900067695.1 Picea abies | reverse complement strand
AATCATCAATCAATCAATCCTTTGACATCAATCAATCACTTGACATCAATAAATGACATCAATCAATCAAACCATTGGCATTAATGACAACATGATCCAACATTTATCTCTGTATCCTTGTTTACTCAACCCAATGTATAGGGGCTAGGACGATTGTGAACCTCCAATCCAATCTTGTTGACCCGATCCGTTCCTATGAGATTAGCCTGTGAACCAGAGTCGAACAAAGCATATATCTTGGTCTTCTTGAATTGAATCTTGATGTTGAAGATCTTGATCATCTCCTTCTCTTCCCAGTGATGAAGGCCACTCAGATTCACCTCCTTTTGCACATATGTGCATATAGTCTTTTCATCCACATCAAAGATACTTTCAACTTGATTGCTTGAATATTTGTCTAGAAAGTTTTTTTTTTTCTTTCCTTCCTTCTTGAGGTTCTTTGGTTTTAACTCTTGGTGTAGTTTCCAACATTTTTCCTCGTTGTGGCCATCAATGTTGCAATGATTGCAATGGTTGATGGGATATGTACTCTGTTGTGCATCGGCTTATATCTTCTTATCTTTTTTCCCTTTCTAGTTCTTCTTCCCCTCCTTGGAAGCTTCCTTGTGCTCTTTTTGCTTCGAACCACTTGGTTGCCTCTTCTTTTGGCCTATGTTTTCTGGGTACTATGCTTGTAGATAAGCCTCATACACTGTCATTGGCTTGAAGAGCATCACCTACTTTCGAAGATGACTATGTAAAGCCCCCAAATAATTGAGAATTACATCTGGGTTCTTGGGAGAGATACCCAACATGATGGTCATCTTTCTAAACTTAGTGGTGTACTCCTATACACTCTAACCCTTCCTTTGCCTAAAGTAGTGCCACCGGATCCATTGGTCCTCTACATACCTGATAAGGTGAAATTGGGAGTTAATGAGGGTTTTGAAGTCCTCCCACCTAGTTACTAGCGAATCACCCTCTAGCTAAGTGTTACCGTATGGATTTATCACCAGGTTAAAGCATGGTCCTCTAACTTCAATCTATTAAATGGGATCTTGTGCTCTTCATCTATATGGTGAACACTAAAATAAAATTCTAGTTGTTGCAACCAATGATTCAGTTTTAATGCATCGATCTCACCTTGATTTCGCTTTATGTCCACTTTCGATTCCATCTTGAATAAGGATTGTGAAGGTTTCACAAGACTTGAACTCGATTACTCTTTTTCGGATTCTTTCCACAACTCCTTTTCTTCCCAATTTTTTGATTTCCCCTCCTATATGTTCTTTGAGTTAGAGCCTCCATCATCTCCAAATGGTTTGAGATTGCTTGCTAGAGCCACCATGAGGAGGTTCATATGGATACTGATGTCGACAACTTGTGCTTCCAACTGCTCAAATCTCTCTTCTGTTGGATCTCAAGGGTTATCTGCCATGGCTAGGGTTTCTATGACTTCTCCTTAAGTCGATTCTTAGATCCTGCAACTTCTCACAAATACCCAAAAGAAAAACATGCTCTAATACCAATATTATCTGTAAACTATCGTGGATATTGCATTGGAACAATTCATCACAATAGATCTAATAAAATACTGAAATCTTTATGATTAAGGTTAATTTCCTTAAGACCTCTAGAATATTTGATTGCTGATAAAATAGATAAAATGCATAAAAATGGAGAACATTAAAACACATTCACACCATCCAAAAATAAACACAAGATATGACCTGGGAAACTCAATACAGGAGAAAAACCAGCTAGAAGGTGAGGTTTCTTTTCTCTCTTTTCTTTGGTAAAGAAATGATTTAAGTACAAAGAAAGAGTTACTCTATGTGAATTTGTCTTTGACCTATGGTCTGTTTGGCTACTACAAAATCTCTCCTCCTATGTTATGCTCAAAGAATACCACTCCAATATGTTTTTCTCATCTATGGAACAAGATAAAATGAAAAATAATGGAACCCCTTCTCCTCCTAGTGGCCCATTTTTTAACATAGCCCGATAACCATCTAGGGATAGGTTTTTGACTTCCTCAACCTTCAATTGTGATAAGGTTTGGAACTTCTATATATATCTTAGAAAATCCACTACGTGGATATCCCCACATTTCTAAGTAATGGATGTTGACATGACATCCACTCACACCATGGTGATCAATATGGTAGGTCAACTTGCAGGAGGAATAAATTTCTCATATGAACTCCAATTGACGAATGGTCTATGCACTTGGAAAGGTATTGACGTGTAGAATTTAGAATATTCCTCCATAGTAAGGTTTGGAATTAGATAGGTAGGTCAAGTTGAGGTAACCATACCTATGATGCCATAGTTTATTGATATCTAATGCACTCTTGGTTGCTAGTGCATGCTCTCTGACCTATCCAATATCCACTAGTGTGAATAATCCATGGTCCTTGATACTAAGAGAAATAATATTCTTGGTCTCCTTGTTGACTATGTAACACTTGTGATTTCTAAAGTTGACATCTAATTGGAGGCCATGTCACATAATTTGACTAACTAAAAGAATATTAAGCTCCATACCTGGCACATAGTATACATTGAGGAATATTAACATTTTTCCTCCAAAGGAAATTTGAACATTTCATTTTCCAACAATTATATACTCTTCACCATCACCGAAGATCGCTAAATCCTTGGAAGAGCAAGGTGTGTACTTTGTCAACCAATCCTGCCTATAGGTGAAATGACGTGATGCACCTGAATCAACGAACCAAGTAGATGACCTGGGTTGATCTACTTGTGTCATGGCCATAAATGCATAGAAGGACGACTCCTTCTCTGTATGCTCTGTGACATGTGTTGTTCCCGAGTTTATACTAAGGCTTCAAGTATAATGTCAGGCATCAGGAAATGAGGAAATGTTTTAATGTTCACCTCTTACCACTGAAATTATAAGAGAAAATTTCTTTAAATAAAATTAATATTATAACAGCTCAAACGCTGTTTCTCGCATCTGAGTTAAATTTTAAATATTGAATGAATTGAAAGAAACCATAAAGCTGTTAATCAAAGAAAGGCATCAATTACTGAGGAATCTTACTTTGTAACAGAAGAAGAAAGTGAAATGCTATAACCTTAAATGAAGTATAAAATATAGTATCTAAATAACATGCAGGTCTTGTATTTGCTAACAATAAATACATAGGAAGATTTGCTTGTTATCAGATTACTAAGTGAAATATAACCACAATAGATGTTGTAATAAATTGTGTTTTAAACATTCATCAAAGAAATATATATGAAAGTATGCTAGAATATGGAAAGACAGAAGAACACATAACTCAGAATAGACGAGATGTATAATATGTGGCCTGCATTTGTATTAATTCTCAATAAAGAGAGTCTTCTCCTTTACAATCGACAAAAAGCAACCCCTTGATTCTTTCTCAAAAATGTATATTTATACAAGATTTAAGAATTTGAAATTCTATCATTCTAAAGGTTTCGGTTACAAATGAGGAGGTGAAACACTTCACTTTGTTATCCCTTGTCTTCTCTCATGCTGGTAGGGCGTTTTCCTTTCTTTGTTTCCTAGCTCCAAAATATGGTAGTATGAGCAACTGTATTACTGACCTCCATAAGTGTTCCCTTTCCCCTGTTCGACACAATTGATACACCTTTCTACCAATTGAGTTATCAATTTGGAAGGTTCTGTTTGGTCATTTGCCTCGAAAACGTAACACTTCTTTTCCAGCTGTGCCAACCTTTATCCTATTTTCTCATCTACTATAATGATAGACGATAGTTGTAGAAATGGTTTTATTAACCATTTATCTATTTGAGCAATGTCGACCTGTCTTATCTGAGAGAGCTCAACTTGGTCTCTTTCCATATTTTCCTTAATATCTAGCAGATGTTTGGCGATGCAAATTTTACCCAATGTCCCAGAGCTACTTTCCTTATCAAGATCTAACATTTTTTTATTCAATAGGACAAATGTTTCTTCACAGGAACCTCTCACCTCTTTAGCCATTTTTTTGTTTTCTGCTATATTGTGCTCCCGTGCCTTTAGCAGGATGTTACCTCTGGTTTTCTCTGGAATCGATAATCTGGAAGAGATGAGCATTTCCTCCTTCACCGACGATATAATAGCCTCCTGTAAGACACCTCGAACTGCCTTAGCTCCTCTTTCTCTTAAGGTGATATTATTTAACGCTTGATCTATCATCTGAAAAATGATTCTAGATGATTTCTACTTTAGAAAGTAGACCCTGTTGAGCTGCTTCTATCTTCTTTCGTATTTCCATGGCTTGAGTTTGGAATACCGTTATATCTTTGACCTGCATTTCAGTAGAATTTAATTTGGATTGTAGCTGTTTTATTAACTCTTGTTGATTGGCCTATGTTTGGATTTTTTGAGCCGACTGGTGCATTTGCTCGAGATTGGATTTGAGCTATTTGATTTCCTGTTGGTAAGATTCTCTCGCTTGTTCAAGGTCTTTGTATGCCTCATTCCTGGCATTCGTCTCTACAACTGCTATCTGAGTCTGTAATTTGCTAATTAATAGGTCTTTTTGTTTCAACCATTCCTTCAAGGTCCCGACTAAATATTGGTTGGCTATTGCATAAGCCCCCAATGTTCCTGCTACCTCTTCGGTGAATTCTACCTCTTCTAAGGCTTCTCCATCAGTTAATACTTTGTATCTTTTGGCTGCTACACCCACCCTTTGGTGCGTTTCTTGCTTCACCATGACTTTCCTTTTCTTGCTAAAAAAGAAATCGCTAGGAGGTAACTCTTCTATAGAGATAGGTGTTAGATCTTCTTTTAATATTGTTCCTGTATCGGGTTTCCCCTTGGTAGATTGTAAGGGTGTGACGGATGGAATGGGACTGCTGATTTCTATGGATGTTTGTTTCATGGCAGCGTTTGTGATCAGTTCATTTGATGTAGACATTGGTGTGTCTCCTACCCATTTTGAGGGTATCTCTATTTGATCCTTGACCTGTTTACCTGGTGTATCTGTCTCTGGGGGTCTTTCTTCTTGGCTTGGGATCTCAGTTTCCTGGTTCAAGGTATCGATTTCCTCTATGTTCCCTTGAGTTTCTTGTTTGCCAGGGCTTGCATCTGTTGAACCTTTGGCTTTTGTTTGCTGTATACCTGGAGGTGTTGAGACTTTGCCCTGCAAAACTTTGGGGAGGCCACTTCTTCGGTGTTCCTGAAATTTATAAAATTCAATCATCCCTTCAGGCATCAGAGCTCGAACCCGACTTAAAAATTCTGAGTAGGATCTCGCTCCTTGGAAAATATCGTCATGAGGAGAGTCTTCATGCTCGTATCTTTTTAGACCACAACTTTCCATGTGGTTACCCACGACCTTATTAGGGTTGTGCTTCTTGAATTCAATGTCTACTAGTTTCATTTCCTCTAAGGCCGTGGCCTCCACTTTGGCATGGCCGAAATATGATAAAGAAAATGTACAAATGTGTAGGGGAAAATATGGCCATACCTTTTTCTGAACTCCTTTGAGTTCTTTGTTGGTCTCGCTGAGTATAGTTTTCCTGGAAACTTCGCGACATACTAGCTTGTCTGGTAAGAATAGCGTCATGGCATATGGGGGAACAGAGCAACCAAAAAAACTAATGTAAGAGAATCGTTCTTCAATGTACTAGTCTGCCACGCTGCCTAGATTGGTCACAATTTTATCTGAAATCCTGGGAGGTGGGTGACCGAAGATAACGACATGCATTGGTACCGTTACCCAGTTGAAAATCTCATAGACAAAGTATTTGGATTTATCTTCCCAGAGTTTTGAGTGGTACACATGAATAGGCTCTGCGTTATTTGGAGTCTAGCTCTAGCTCATTAATGGAAAAAGTGTCATGAAGCAAATGGCATCTATAATGTAAGCAGACATGAAAAATGAAGCTACTTTCACACTCGCCTTTTGTGTTTGATATTCTGTAATTTGACTAGCCAGATTGTCTGAAAACATTTTGGCTCAGTCGAAAGAGTATCCCTCTGCTACTGTGTGGATAAGCGGTACCCATGGGAGAAAGAAATGTGCAGTATTCTCTTTCCTATAAAGTCTTCACACCATCATCGCTATATACATGAACTTTGGCTGTAATGATGAGATTGTGTATATGCCATTAGAATAAGATCTGAAATTTTCAGGGCATGAGCACCAATCCTTGATCAGGTCGGATAAGCTTTTTCCAAATTGCTCACATTCTTTCTTTTTGAAACCCTCTAAGCTTTTTCCAAATTGCTCACATTCTTTCTTTTTGAAACCCTCTAAAAATTAAGCATTGTAAGTAAAGTTTGGTGTGGGAGACAGTTTGTACATCGCCTGTAGATGCTTTGACTAAAATGTCCTAACAACCACCTTCTAAGAATCAAATATTGTTCTAGTTAGGACATCTACGTGATCTAGTGCCCATATGATCATATCATAATAGGGAAATAAACGCAGCCTTGTTGCTACCTTGTGCATCTCCGACTGAGAAACAACCTTGTATTTGATATAAAAGTCTTCCTTCTGTTGTCCCTCAAGTCGTCTTGTCAGTTTATCATCTCGTATTGCAAGGTGTTGAAAAAGTTGCTACCTTGTGCATCTCCGACTGAGAAACAACCTTGTATTTGATATAAAAGTCTTCCTTCTGTTGTCCCTCAAGTCGTCTTGTCAGTTTATCATCTCGTATTGCAAGGTGTTGAAAAATGTGTCCATGTTTTGACTATGTCGATGTTTCTAGGCGAGGTATCAGAAAGAATATCTGAATTCTGGCTTGAACTTTCAACAGTTGTTTTGGGCGCTTTCCGTGGAGCCATGATATAGAATGTCGAAATTATATTTCTCGTCACAGAGGATGAAAATACAAACAATGGTTATCTCGCTAAGATGACTATGTGAAAACTAGAATGAAATTCAACTAATGGCATAAATCCTTTTATATTGAGCACTCTAGTCTGCGCGGGTCCTTGCTGACACATCATTTAATTCTTTTAATAGAAAGATATGGAGATAAAGAAAGATCTTATTTCCAATAATTTCTCTACTCTACTTATAAATGCCATAAATGCTTGATATTTCGTGACTTGGGAGAATTGTAGAAGTATTTAATTTTTGCCCATAAGTTTTACAAGGTAAAAGATTGTTTAAGATATTAATTAATCCAACTTAAACCTTTAATTAATTGTGATTAGTTCTTAATATTTTTTCGAAATTCGTAGTCTCGGGTGATTTTACTCTTAGTCTCGAGCTGTGAACCCCAAATTTGCAAAATTGCGATTTGATTAATTAAATTTAACCTGGCTTAAATTTTTAATTAATTGTGATTAGTTTGGAAATTTTGCGACCTCGAGTATCGGGGTTATAAGTTGTTGTTCAAGGAAAAAATGTCAAATCATGAAGTCACGATAACAATTAATTATCGTTAGTTGTGTAATTAATCAGGTTTATCTTAAATCACTTTCGCAACTTCGCATATCGGGACATTCGAAGGTTGCTCGAGGCGTGACTCCTGACTCGCGAAGGCACGATGTATTAAACTAGTGATAATCACTTTTTAATGCTTTGATGATCATGATTAAGCTTAACCCAACTTCACTATTTCGCATGTTGGGGCATTGAGAGCTTTGAAATGTTGGACTGTTAGATCTGCGAAACCCCAAAATCCGATGTTTGAGGTTTATCGTTAGCGTTTTGTTGTTTAAAAGGTAGGTGGCTTCCAATCCTTTAATATCTGGAGTATTTGAAAAATACATGTGTTCCAACATAGGCTCCATCTAGGGATTTTTTTTTTTTTTTCTGGTCAACCAACCTCTTTCTGCAGTGTTTCTTCATATGGTCCTCCTTGACACAATAATGGCATTTGATGGTCTTATGTTTTTTGGTAACATCCTCACCGCTGCTATGTCCTATATTCTTGTACCATTTTCCTTTTTCTTTTAATTTGGAAGAAATGTTTGCTCAGAATTCTCTGTCTCACTGCTACCACCAAACTGTTTCTTCGGTTTGTCTTACTGTAAGATCTTATTGCAAATCTCATCAAACTTCAGGTCAACATTCATAGAAGTGATGTTCAGGGCCTAAATAAAGTGCTCATAAGCACATGGAAAATTTTATAGTGTGATTACCACCATGTCTTCCTCCTCCATATTCCGACCAATGGCCATCAAATGTTCTCATATATCTTTTATATTGAGAAAATGTTCCTGAAGGGATGTATTCTCATCCATCATTGTCGAAAACAACATGTTTTTCATGAAGAAGGTTCTGCCCTTGTTTGATGTCTCATGCAAATCTTTCAAATGTTTCCAGATCATTGAGGAATTTGTACCTGTTTGGACCTCTGGAAGCATATCACTTGTTATAGACAACTTAATAAGCATCACAACTTATTTTTCTTTCTCATAATACTTACCTTGGTTTATACCCATAATTGTAGGCTGAGTAACTTTACCAAGGACAATATTTTCCAGACCCGTGTACTAAAAAATCATGGTCAACATCTGTTGCTTCCATGTGTTGTATTTTTTTCATGTGAACCTATGAATCCCTTCTAGCATGATATTGGGTAAATATGCCATAGGTGAAGGTTAGAAATAACCCAAGAACATAGCAATATGATGAAATTTCCCCACAAACAACCCAAAAATGCAAATCTAGTAAAATATGCTCATGACCAACCCAAATCACTCAAATATGTTCACAAATAGCATTAAAAAACAAATTCTCTTTGGATTTGCTAAACAATAACAAATCACTAGTGACAACTTCTAGACATGCAAATATGGGCACCAATATAGGAAAAAAACAACTTCAATCTGCGTCCAATTCATCTATACTACCAAGGAAACTGAGAAATAAGATAATCTAGCTCGTAAATCAATTTTTACAACACTTTTCTGAGAAATTCCATACTATATCGTACAATTGTTTTGTACGATAGATGGGAATGGAAGTTGAAAACAACGTCTGGAAATTGTTGTATGATGGCTGAAAATGAAGTTCCAATTAAAAAAAATTGACCTTTGAATCGAAAATAAAAACAAAACAATAGCTAGTTTCAATGAAACCCTTTTGGTTCTTTGATGTGCTATGCTAGTGATCCCTCGATTTGTCTTTGCCAACAATAGTCCCTCGATATTCATGCTGTTATAGACTTCATGGCTCTCGCCGAGCTCTAATACTATATTATGGAAATCGAGAACATAAAGAAACCAATATAACTCAAAAGAGTTCTCCGTATTGTATATATTAATGAGAAAGACAAAGTTTTATTATATATGATTACAATCAAATCGAGTCAATCCAGTTTATGAATGTGGGACACTGAGAAACACAATAAAGTGGAATAAGACATAAAAACATAAGCTAATAGTGATATTAGCTTAAACATAAGCTAAGTTGATATTTGATATTAATGCCTAGGTCTAATATCAAATTAACCATTATAAGCTAATATTTACTTTAACAAGTCTTCCATATAAATCTTGTCTACAAATTCTAGTCATAAATTAATCGAAAAAAAACTACTACAATCCATTTAAACATGTTGATGCAATGTTCCTCAAAAGTCTTTGTTGAAAAAGTTGGATTTTAAACAACATAACATAAAATGAAAGTATCCCCTTCTATTAAGAAAAATACAAAACGGGTAGAAGAATCTTCTTTCAATGAGCTTCTTTTCAATAGAGAGAAATGACCTTCTTAGGAAAAGGACCCCTCTAATAATTTTCAATTAACACTTCCGTTCAATAGAGAAAAATGATCTCTTTAGGAAAAGGGCCCCTCTAATAATTTTCAATTAACACCAACAATCTTTTTTTCCATAAGAAAAAAATCTATTATATTCATAAGAGGTAAATATACATGTTCTAGTCCCTTTCGATGATCTCTTATACATCAAAATTTCTCCACATATACCGCTATATATTAATAAAAATGCTTCTTTCTGTCCATTGTGTACATTCAAAAATGTTCTATCTTACTTCTCAATTTGACCTTACCAGTCCATATAATGTATTATATATATATATATATATATATATATATATATCGCAATTTGTGTTTAAATGCAGAATTCCATGGCCTCAATCTCTTCTCCTTCTACGAATTCATAAAGGCCAAAGGCCCCCAGAGGCAGAGACATGGCTTCCTTGGAAAGTTCATCAAATTTCCTGTTCAACTCCCACAATATATGACTGAAGGATAGCTATTCAAAAGATTGATATGCCAATTTGTTGTCAGAGAGTAAAGGGGTGAGCTTGACATTAGTCATTGTAGCCTTCTATTGCGCCCAGTCAATTACCAACTTTGAGTTGCCCATAACCTGCAATTTCTTGACGTCCTTTTTTATTGTTGCTTCCAATAGCGTCCATAATGCTATGAACTCAACCCTATTGTTTGTACATGAGCATGAGTCATATCTAATATGTATGTAGTGTTTGTGATTTAGGAACAAGAACACTCCCACACCACATACCGGGTGTGTGTGTGTGTGTTCCTTGATAGGCCCGTTCAAAATATGCCCATGGAATTTCGTAATCAACCACGATCAGAGACGTGATCCTTGGATTATTTGTCTTTATCTCCATCTAAAATTCTTTGAAAAGATTTAACATGATTCATGTTGTTATTTCAGGAGTGGGATATCCTTATCTCTTAAGGTGTTGGAGTTAGGATCCCACCACATATCTTTAACCAGGATACTTGGGAGCCCAACAAAATTTTGGACCACTTTATCTGTCGTACATTCCTTAATACAATCCTCCAATCTGGGTTTGTTCTAGGTTGACTTCGGTTTAAGATTTTCCTGAATTATCTTTATTACTCGAACTGCATAAACACAATCAATAAAAAAGTGTGAGATACATTCTTCATTGGACTTGCAAAGAGGACATCTTTTGAGACTGTTCCATCCCCGTTTTAACCCATTATACCAGGTTAATAATTTGTTTTTCAGGGCCAATCACAGAGTTATTTTTCATTTTAAAGGAGCACTTAACTTTCAGATTAGACTCCACCACCATTTTTTGTCCCTTTCAAAATGAGATTAGGCCCACACTTTGTATCTCAATTTTGTTGTAAACTCCCCTAATTTTGGTTTTTTAGACCAACATAGAGTATTTGGATCTTGCTTCACTAGCATGATGAAATTGGCCAATTTTCCATACAACCTAGTTGCCAACTAACAGAAAGGGCGAGACTAGGGATTTCCAGACTATGGATCCCTTCGTATATTTTCGAGGCTATATGAACCACTATTCTATAGTTAAATCCAGAAAGAACTTTGAATGAAGAAAATATGGCCCACAGAGTGTCCCCTTGATTTAATATCCACAGGTTTCTTCTTGCTAGCGCTTCCATGAATAAATATATGTTCTTGACCCCCCATCCTCTAAGTTCTTTGGGCATTTCAATATACGACCAATTTTCCAAAGGGATCCCTCCTGATTTACGCGAGCATGACCTTAAGTATTGAAATATGATTTTCAAAATCTTAGTGAGGATTCCTTTTGGAATTGCTATGATGGATGTCCAAAAGACTGGAATACTTTCCAACACTAACTTAAGAAGGACCATATGACCTCCCTTGGATAAAATTATGTTAATCCACACCGATACTATGGCTCGACCTTCTTGACTAACCATCCCCAGTCAGTAGACCTAAAATTATCTGGATTAACATGGAATCCTAGATATTTGAAGCCTTCATCCAAGTTTCACATAGGAACCGATATAATATTTCCAATCTATCGCCTCTATGCTATCGAGCAATGGTGGGGGATTAAAGATAATTTTTCAAAATTAATTTCCATGCTGGTGGAAAAAAAAATAATTTGATTGCACCTTTCAATGTCGTTATGTTCCTCAAGGAGGCTTTGGTGCAAAAAAAGACATCATCCATGAAAAGTAGATGTGTGATCGTTTCCCTTTCCGATACCTTTACCCACCTAATCAATCTTTCTTCCTTTTTTTCTTTAATCATTTTTCCAAGGGCCTTTGCTATGATGATAAATATAAAGGGTGACATAGGGAATCCTTGCCTTACACCCCTCGAGTCTTTGAAGAACCTTGAAGGGGCACCATTTATTAAGACCATGAAAGACATTGATTGTTTACATCCCATTATCCAATTAACTACTAAGAGATCCATCCCCATATTAATAAGGACTAATCGCAAGAAGGCCTAGTCGACCCTATCATATGATTTTGATAGGTCTATCTTAAGAATGACCACCTTTTGTTTTGATATTTTTTTTTGAATGAAAAACTTCCTGGGATACTGAGACTACATCATGTATTTGTCTATGTTGAAGAAAGCCAAATTGCTCCTCCCAGATGATCTCACTCAAGTTAGGCTTCAAACGCCTTGCTAATACCTTTGCTATGATTTTATGCAACACGTTGTAGCATGAGATAGGGAGATAGTCACCAAAGGTGACTCTGTCCTGATTTTTGGGAATCAAGTTGATGAAAGTGACATTGAAAGAACCTAGTAGCTTCCCAGACCTATGTGATTATTTGAAAATCAAAAGGAGTTCTTTTTTTACTAGGTCGTAGAAACCTCATAAGAATTCCATTGTGAACTCGCCTGGGCCTGTGATTTTTCCACATTGCATGGATGAGAGGGAGTCTAGAACCTATACCTCCAATAATTCTTATTCTAGAGATTTATTCATATATTCTATAATTACTGCTTGGAATTTGGATACAAATTGTAGAATTTCTTGTATAAGACGACCGAATGGACTTGAAAGAGGGAGTGAAAATATCTAGCTCCTTCTTCTGCCTTATCTTCGAAGGATCTCACCAATTTTTCCTGTTTGATTTTTATTTCCCATATCATGTTTAGGTTTTTTTGAAGATTCGTATAATGGTGGAAAAATTGAGAATTGTTGTCTCCCGCCTTTAACTAGAGCACCCTGCTCTTTAATCTCAAAGATTGTTCTTCCTTGTCAAGAAGGGAGTGTCGAACTGACTACAATTCCTTTAAAAAGAGAGTTACGAGTTGGTCAAAGGACCTTCATCCATATTCGGATATAGGGATGACAATTTTTACTCCGTCTCCTTTACCTTCCTGAGTGTTCGAGCTTTGTAAACCTTTATCCAATTCTTAATGGCCCTTTTTACCTTAGCAAGGTTCTCTGTGAACTGGCACATTAGGGAGGCATGAGAAGATGATTCCAAATGCTTCCATGTCTCTTTGTGATCTGTAAACTTCCATGGATATTCCACTGGAATAATTTGTCACAATAGATCTAATAAAATACTGAAATCTTTACGATTAAGGTTAATTTCCTTAAGACCTCTATAATATTTAGTTACTAACAAAATAGATAAAATTTAAAAAAATAGAGAATAGTAAAACACATTCACAAAATCCAAAAATAAACACAAGATATGACCTGGGAAACTCAATACGGGAGAAAACCCAACTAGAAGGTGAGGTTGCTCTGCTCTCTTTTCTCTGGTAAATAAATGATGCAAGTACAAAGAAAGAGACACTCTCTGTGGAGTTTCCTTTGACCCGTGGCCTGTATGGCTGCTACATAATCTCTCCTCTGTTATGTTCACAGAATACCACTCTCAGATGTTTTTCTTAGCTATGGAACAAGATACA
>CBVK0100793118.1:0-10837 GCA_900067695.1 Picea abies | reverse complement strand
ATCAATCAATCAATCCTTTGACATCAATCAATCACTTGACATCAATCAATGACATCGATTAATCAAACCATTGGCATCAATGACAACATGATCCAACATTTCCAACAGGATATCGTGCTCCTAAAATAGAGATCATATGCAAAAGTTACAAATCTGGGAATTTGATGTACCAACTTACCCTAATAGGGCCCACATGACTTTTGACGCTTCATCTCCTAGGGTTAGGTTTTTGGATGTATAGGGTTTTGGATTTCATGTTTGATGTAAAAAGTCCTTTGGAGCCTCATTTTACTCATCTTCTTGTGAATGAGTGCAATCGTCACATCTCTTCTCAAATATAAGCCACCACCATTCTAACAAGCTTTCTTCAGTCTACATTTTACAGTTTCGACATATTTCTTTATTGAATAGAAGCCAAGTTTTACTATATCTCTATTATTGTTCATTGTATCTCTGTGTTAATAATATATATCTGTATTCATTTAATTCTTCTCATAAAATCTAGATCATCTGAGGTGCTTCACATTTTCTAGTCTTCCTTTCCATAACTCATAGGGATTCTTGTCACTATTACTTCTCAACATTCCTCTGTTCAAGCTATGAATTGTTGTATGTACTTCCTATTCCCAAAACATGTCACTCAACTTGGAATATTTCAACATGGTTCTGGCCATTTCCAGTACTGTTTTGTTCTTTCTTTCGACAAATCCATTCTGGTGAGGTGTCTTGACTGCTGAGAACTATCTTTTTATTCCATTTTCACCACATAAATCCATAAATTCCTTTGATGTAAACTCTCCACCATTATCTGATCTCAAACACTTGATTTCGAAATCCATCTCGGTTTCAACCATTTGTTTGTATATATTGAAGTCTTTGAATGCCTCTGACTTCTTTATGAGAAATCAAATTGCAGTCATTCTTATGTAGTCATCCACTAATAACATAAAATAGTGTTCACCATTTAATCCCTTCATTCTTGTAGGTTCACATAGGTCAGCGTGTATAATATCCAATGATTTTTTTGTGGAATACTCTTTTGATTTGAACTTGGTCCTGTGTTTTTTCCCTTTTAGACAATGCTCACATAGAGTATTTGTTGGCTTTGAAATCTCAGACATTTCTTTCACTTCTTCCTTTCTACTGATTTTGACAAGGTTATCAAAATTCATGTGACCCATTCTTCTGTGCCAGAGCCAACTTTTTTTTTTCTTTTCTAAGAAACATAATTCCTTTCCAATTTTATTAAGGACATATATGTTTCTTGGATTTCTTATAATTATAGCCACCAACTTGCATGATCCTTATTTCCTTATCTCTCATTTTTTTTAGTCAAACGAAAGTTTGTGTCCTTGATCACACATTTGAATTACACTTAGTAGATTGTGCTTCATATCTTTGACTAGTGGAACATTTTCTGCATTGGAATCTTTTCTTCCAAGCTTGATTGTACCTCTACCTATAATTCTAGTTGAATTTTCATTTCCAAATAAAATTGATCCATCACGTTCCTTATTCAGGGTCAAAAATCTGTTCTTGTCACCTGTCATATGCTTCGAACAACCACTTTCAACGTCCCACCCAATTTTCTTGTGTTTCTCTGGTAGAGAAAGTGATCATTCTTCAGTTTAATTGACCCTTCTTCCTTCTCCATATCCTTTGTCGTTCTTGTTTGATATCTTTATTTGGTTCTCTTGGAGGAATAATCAGTCTACAATGTTTGTCCATGTGTCCAAAATGGTTTCACTTTTAGCACTCTACTTCATTACTTAGTGAACCAAAGTTGTTGTAATTTCTTCTCTATGCTTCATGTGACTGTCTAAGATACCAGTTGCTCGAAATAATATTTATAGTTGCTTATGTTCTTGGCATAGGCTCTACATTTTACAACTTTGTGACCAAAATTATTACAAGAATAACATAAACTAATAAAATTAGTTTGATACATGGATGTAAGGAATCTTCTAAAATGTGTTTCTCTTCTAAAGCCTTCTTCTTGTTGAGATGTTGTTGATTGTTGGTTATGTGTTATGAATCTTCTAGGTGGTCCAATTCCTCTGTGATTTTCTTCTTGAGCGCCTATGACTATTTCTGCATAGGTGCTTTGTTCATGTTCTATTGTTTTGGAGATCGAACCTTTCTTAATCTGCATCTGGTCGTATCCTATCTCAGACCTATCATAGTATGGCCTTTGATTGATGATGATCCCATCCAATATTTTTTTGCTATTATGCTGCATATATTTCTTGTGAATATCTTTTCTTAAGGTGACTATTTCTGCTTCCAAGATTTCAATCATCTTCTCCTTATCTTCTAACTAATTTCTGAGTGTTTCTTCAATATTTTTTCCTTCTTCTACTTGGATTTTTAACTTCGTGATTATATTCTCGATTTATTTTGAGTTTAAATTTTGAGATCCTTCTTTCTTATTTAACTCTACCTTGAGTGACTTTCTTTTCTTTATTTCTTTTCCTAGTTCTTCTAAGGCACTGATTAATTATTCTATGAGATCAACTTCACCTTCTTCTTCATAATCTTTGGAATCTTATTTGTCATCTTCTACTGCCATGAAGAGTACTCTTTTAGAATCATTGTCACTATCACCATCCTTGTCTGAAGAAGAGATGTCTTCCTTTGAGTAGAAATTTTTCTTGAAGAATTTTCTTTTTGTTCCTTCTCTTATCTCCCTTTTGATTTTTCTTTTTCTTCTTAGGATATTCTTCTTCATCACTACCTCTATTATTAGCATAAGGAAATTTAAAATCAAAATGGCCAATACCATCACAATTAAAACATTTCAATGGAAGCATACCGTTGTACTTGTCGGTTCCTCTTTTTAACTTCCTTATGAATTTTTCCACTTATTCATCTTCCTCTGATTCATTGCTACAACTGTAATCTGGTTTTGAATTTTTCTTGTTTTTCTTCTTCGTCTTCTTGGATTATTTGAACATTGCTTCCTTTGTAACTGGGTTCTCTTGTTCTATCCTCATTTCATAAGCTTTGAATATTCCATGTAGCTCATCCATGCTCAAACTATCAAGATCTGTTATTTCTTCCAAGGCTAGTATCTTAGGATCAAATCTCATAGGTAGAGATATTAGAATATTTTGAATGACCACTGAGTCATCAACTTCTTCTCCCGGTCCTCTAATAGTGTTCAATATTTCATCAAATCATAGAAAGTAGGCTACAATGTCTTTATATTTCTTCATCTTCAGTGGCTCAAACTTAGCTATGAGGGTTCGAACCTTAGCTCCCTTGAATTTGGTATCTCCTTCATATATATTTTGAATTTTATCTGAAATATCCTTTGCGCTCTTGAAATGCATAACTTTGATAAATACAGAATCATCCAGACTACTCAAAATGGTTCATTTTCCCTTTGAGTTGTTTTCTCTCAGTTTATTTCCATCTTTCTCAGTTGGGGGAGTGGCTAGTGCTGCATATCCATCTACTACTACCTCCCAAACATAAAATCCATGTGTCTATAAAAAGGTTTCATATTTTTATTCCAAAAGGCATATTTTTGTCTATCAAACCTTGGTGCTCCAATCTTAGTGTATTCCATGATCTACTTTGAGTGGTTAAACTATTTCTTGATGGGCCTTCTCTGATGCCAATTGTTCGAATATTGAGAGGGGGGGTGAATCGGTATGATCACATTTTTATCACTTTTAACCAAAATATGTAATCATTAACATCATCAGCAATGTATCATCAATATATCAAGATAACTATAAACCAATAAATCATAATAGATATCCACATAAACATAGTACACCTGAATTTACGTGCAAACTGAAATGGGAGAAAACCACATAAATATTTTCTTATATATCAAAAGAATACATTAATTGGAAGCACAAATTTCCCAATTATCCAACTACAAATGGAAGGAGGATACGACCCCCTATTTACAATCTCCAACCTGAAGGAAGCTACAACTCCCTAAATTCTCTGGCTCCAACCAGGAGGAGGCTACAACCCCCTGATTCTCAGTATCCAACCTAAAGGAAGATCCAACTCCCTGTTTTGTCTGGCACGAATCAGAAGGAGGATACAACCCCCTTTCCTTTCCCCATCCTGCCTTCCTAAAATACAAATGTAGACCAACTTTCACTACCATTGTCACTGTCACTGTCACTGCCACTGTCACTGTCACTATCACTGCCACTATCATTGTCACTGTTTTTGTCACATCAACCTGTACTTTATCATCAACATAATCTATACCAAAACATGTACCATATCATCCATCAACTATATACCAACATATATAGTGTAATATGCATCAATCATGTACCATACGATATTCCAATTGTAGATACCAAAACATCGATGATGAGTAGCTAATCATGTACCATGTACTAGAACATCAATCACATATAAAACTAGTACCATGTACCATAGCATCAATCAAGTATAGACATGTAGAATATCATCAATGAAGTGCCTCAAAGTTCCATATCATGTGCCTCATACATATGCCAACATACACTAAGCGTATACCTGTTGACGAGCGAAATTGACCGTCCGTCAACTGAGAGAGTGGAACCGGTCCGGGGTTGTCTAATAACCCAAGCCATTTGGAATGAACCACCCTGACGGGTTTAGCAGCTCCGTTAGACGATCTAAGGTCCTAGGAAAACCAAAGATAAAACTAATCTAAACTAACTAATGTAACTAAAACAAATAAAACAAACTAAACAAACTAATCTAACTAATCTAACTATTAAAATAAACAAACTAATCTACTATCTATATATATAAACTAATAACTAATACTATACTAACTACTATCTGAAATAAAACTTATCTACACAATATACAATATTCACAAAATACAGATTTGAATAAAACCTACAAAACTCATTTTTAATCTTCCCTAAGACAGAGAAAGGTATTTCTTTTTTGATTTTATAATTTTATAAACAAGAAATTAAAACTTACTGAAATTAAACAATCTAATATACTAATTCTACACATATATCTAACTAAACTACTACTAATATATTAAACAAACATATGACAAACTGACCTGGAAGCGCTCCCAATTTGCCCTGTGTATGATGACTTCGGAGCTGGTCGGAGGAAGGAAACTCGCACCGGATGATCCAGAAGCTTCTCGTAAACGATAGGCTGCACTTCTCTTTGAGTTGTTTACAGGACAAACAAGACATAAAAAATCATAACAATTATAAGTTTTATAAATCTCTGCAATAAGGGAAACCTGTTATGCAAAAACTTATACTTAATAATTCAACTTATGAAGAAGAGAAATCTGTCATTCACAAATTGAATCAAGTAACTGCTATGTTTTTTAAACACTTGGAAGAAATCAGATATGGATTATATTGATTAAATTATATCATTTACAAAAGACTAAGATAGCTAAAGTAGTCATTAACCAAATGCAAATAGATACACATAAACATAAAACAAAATATTGATATCATGAAAAGATAAAGCTGTAGCAGAATATCAAATTCCGCCTTAGTCTGTATTAAAATTCCATATCCTTGTTCTCCCACGAATGAGGATCATGTCATTACAAAAATAATGAGTATTTATAATTTTTTCCACAGGGTAAAACCTCCCTGTGGATAGTATCAAACTATTTACATAATCTGGGAAAATATCCCCAAGATCAACTAAACTAGGAAATTAAAATGCAAGTAAAATATCTCAAATATCCTCTAACTGCTCATCAAATCCAATGCAATTTCGAATTCACCTGAAATGGACCAAAAATAACAAGTTAGAGAGGTATTTTATTAATAAAACAATAAAAATTTAATTCTACAGACTTAGCTACAGAATCATCTGATTCTGTAGCTAATCTAAATAAAGGTACAGGATCAGAATTGAAATTAAATCAAATCTTTTAAAAGAATTAAATCCAATTATCTTCCAATGATTACTTGAAAATGAATCAAAATGATTTTATCATTCAATATTAAACAAGATCAAAATGATTCAATCGAAAACAAAGATAGGAATACTCTATTTTTCTGTTACCACAAAATCAGGTAAATGAGTCATAATCGAACAACAATAAGATTGTTTCATATCCAATTGAAAAACATATCATATGTGATTGTTAAACAATAGATACAATCCGATCCAACAAAATCACTTTCCACTCGTTATAGCTATAACGATATAGAAAAAGATTCATATCGTTTAATCGAATACAAAGATAGAAAGATTGTTTCGATTATGGGTAAATGAAATCATACGTAACAACATCAACCAAACAAATTTTTTCATAGATTTCGATCGTTGATCCTTGCACAGTCAAAAGGCAGGATCGATTAATTGTGATCACAACCATAATAGAATTGACAGAAGTGATAATTGCAAACTGGGCAAATAACCTTGATTGGTATTGAACAAAATCATTAATTTCAAACGAATCATGACTGAGTTTAATATAGAAATAAATTGTGAATTTGGATATAACCAATCTCGTTTTACAAATCAAATTCAAACAGAATATTCATTGCAATACGAATCAAACTGATAACATGGTCGAGCTAACAGTAAACCAATGCGAACTAACCGGCTGGGTTTTTAGCATAATCATTATGAATTGAATCTATTCATTATTTGGGCGTGTTTGTACATAGTCACATTGGAAACGATCCGAGTTGAATTCCTTTTCTTTGAAAGTCATATGGGACATAAAACCGTAACAGTTAACCTCATCAAAATCGTTGCCAATCATAGTGTATGCATTATAACGAAATTGAAACGAAATGTGATCATTTTCTAAATTGAATATGAGGAACAATTCCTATCTAGAATAGATACAAACAAATTCGATTGACAACAGAGCATCCATTTTAACTCAATCAAACAAATCAAATCCACACTAAGATCAATCAAATCGATGAAAATCTAAGAGAAGCTAAACTGGGAATGATCGAAAAAACGAAATTCCATTTAGTCAAAGCGAAGCTATATATAGAATGCATGCAATGTAACAGAGCCATTCAAATGAAGTGAATAGAGCTGTTTAAAACCGAAACCAAATCGTTATATAAACCTAGATTATTTACAAAAACAAATGATATCAAACATACCTGTGTAGCGACGAGACAACTTGATGAGTGAGAGGGAGTTCTGAAGAACATATCTGAAGGAATGCATATAGACTCAAAATGCATGTTCCAGCCACTAAAAAAAATCGACCTGTAAAACGAGAGCTAGATATCTGTAGTAGCTCACTTTCTGAAGAAACCGCCTGCGATGAAGGTAAAGGGGCTAAAAAAAGTTCTGAGTTTTCAACAGTTTGAGCTAATTCAAATCCGTTTGCCCATAATCGCTCACGCAAAAACGTGACTCTGGGAGCAATTACGGGGCAGTCTTCTTCGACAACATGAAACCAAAATTGACTCTGAACACCATGGGGGTTTAATTGGCCCTTCGGGAGCCAGGCGATAACACACAGTGAACCGGGCTAAGGGACAAGGGTTTGAATTCATCAACACACAGTAACAGAGCTACCCAAACCAACAACAATGAATCAGGCCAAAAGGGGTAAGCATAAATGCGCGCATGCAAAGGTGGTGGAGTCTGACATGCATAATATTCATTATCCAACTACAACCGCCAAATTTCATAGCTGTTTACTCCATAATAATAGTTCAACCACTAACTTATGTGTACAATCAATCAAATGCAATGTGCATACCAATACACGCCAGCACTATGCCATAGTGTTCAAAACATTCGACGTATAGATCATACCAAAATCATTATGCGCCAATGTATCAATTCAAAAGTTTAATCAAAGTGCCAAACGAATTCATGATAGTTGACAAGCCAAAAGTTATAAAAAGATTAACATAAGGATTATATCATATATATAAAAACAAAAATAAATCATAACCCCTATGCAAATCATAGAATCAATGATTAGGCAAGTAAAAAAAAGTCTAAATCCAAATGCTCAATGCCTTACAAAATCAACAAAATCAACAAAATCAAGTTTTGCAATCCATATAAGAATGTCCAATGAGCATAGTTCAAAAATCCTTTCAGCCACATAATGATAAACAAAAGGTAAGTGCCATAGAAAATATCGATAAAAAGATCATGACGGTTCAGATAGTGATCGAAATGTGACCTCGAAAGGAGAAGTTTTCACACTTACAGTCATGAAAACTTAATGAAGAAAAATTTGCAAGTGTCGCAGGAAATGAAAGTGTCGTCTATTTGAAAAATGCGACGAAAAACTTGATGTTTGCAAGACTTAGGTGTAGGCAGCTTATAGACGATAGGAAAAAGTGAGTTGGCTGCCAACAATGGAGACACACTGGTAGAAGCAGTTATCTCTGTCAAAAGAAACAAATTCAGATTAGGACATCAAAGAAAATTTCAACTTAAAAACAACACCCATAAAATTACACAAACATCATCGTAAATCATTTTTTTCCAGCAGTGTTTTAAAAGATAAAAACCAATAACAGTCTTAAGATTAGCAAGTCACGACATTAATGATAAAATATTCAATACTCTTGGCATGGCCACTGCTGCCAGCAGACCTGTTCCGCATCCTGGCGGGTTTACAAGCACTTCCCATAGCTCTTTTAATGATTTATTTTGTTTTTCATAGATATATAGCTGAGCGGGGTGACGCTGAAAATCATGATATTTTAACATATTTTTTTAGACCTCATCAGAATTTTTTAGCATTGTCCTTTATTTAGATCCAGAGATGTTTTATTGACAAAAACAACTTCCTAAGACAGGGAGACATCCTCTGAGTCATTCTTTTACGGAATAGGGATAGCGTAAAAAGATAATGGATGATCATGAGAAGCTTTACTCAGAGATCGAAATCAGTCAACTTCTTTCAAACAACAGATTTTTCGAGCACAGATAGAAATATACCACTGACATTTGTACAAATTTCTCAGGAGTTATTTCAGCGAAGGAATTTCTTATCATCTTTGTCTGAAAATCTTAGTGTACAGGTATGTGTGTTTCAACAGCAAAAACTAGTAAGCATAAGGGAGAAATCAAAACACACCAGCGAAGAAAAAAAAAATGGAAAGCAAAGAAATCCAAACAAGAAAAACAAAAAACAAATATGCACAGAAGGTGCATCTGAAAACCTCATGCAACCAATCCCTTGGGAAACTGAAAAGTAGAAAAAAAAATCCTATTTTATGGAAAAGCAGTCCTACTCATGGTACCTTGGGTCAGGGTTGATTCAGATTCATTTATCTCTTTACTTTCCATTAAATATTTTCATGACGATACTACATTTTTGAAAATAAACGTTCAACTAGAAGTAAAGAGAAAAAGATCAAGGGGACTTCCCTGACAATAGCCGTATTATGGTTCTCGTGGTGCATCCACTTGTGTTCATGACTGCATTATTGCAAAGAAAAATAGTGAGAAATCAAACTGAAAGAAAACCTATTCCTAAACCTACCCTAACTTTTAAACGAATCAAGATACTACGTGAAGTCATGTTTCCAATGTAGCCATCGGAATAACTCTAATCCTGCAATGGAAACAAGATCAAGCGTTACTAATAAGAATGGTAATATATCAACAAATGATAGAAACATATCACACTTATCTTCATAATCATCATCTAAAAACAAAGTGAGCATGATCTTACCATTTCCTTGGATATTCTTGTTGTACGAATCCTCCAGCCATTGCACAATCTTGTCTTGATAAGGGTCATAATGGCATGGGCGAGTGTAAGTAGTATTGAAAAACTCATCAGGATTATGAGGAAATGGAATAACCATTAGCCAAGGCTGAAATGCCCCTTTCTCCTGAAAATTCTCTAAGTGTTCATTAATTTCTTCACATGGAGAATTTAAAATAAATATGTCACGCCTACTTCCAAGATACTTGGGTAAAAAGAAAGCAAGCTCAACTTTGTCTTTATTGTGAAATTTTTTCATATATGAATATTCAAGCCATCCTAAGATCCTGTCACAAAAATGGGGATGCAAACCATGACTTTGATGAAACAAATATATCAATGGAAAGCTCATCATAGGAGGATTCATGCAATCGATTAGATCGTTGGTTTGAATGTTTTCTTCGATGCGATTGATCATTTCAAAATGTGAAGCATCAACATTAATATTCAAGCTAATTAAAGAGCGAATATGCAACTTAGAATGTTTGATTTCCATAATATGTAATGCATCGTCCTTTTCAACAATAAACTATGTAAAATCATCTCGCAACATATCCTTTTCCCATGTGAGTGATGAAAGTGAACAAGAGTCAAATCCAAGTTTATCAATGTTAGGTTTGGAATTGATTTCACCAAAATTTAGCATATCGAAAGGATATGATTGTGGTGGAAAAGAGTAGGATGTTGTAGGTAAGATGTCAATTCCACCAGAATCTAGGAATAGATCAGGATATAAAGAATAAAAGGAATTAGAAATAAGCAGATGAAAATAATCTCTTGGACCATGATACTCAACAATGGTATTGTCAAGACAATTCTCCTCACTTTCTTTAAAACTCTCACTCTGTTTTGGTGACGAATTCCTCAACATAATATGATCATCTGGATTTGCCTTTTGTGTGATCGATAATTCAAAATTAATGTGACAAACATCTAGTATTTCCTGTGAACAAAGTGCATTTTGAGGATGAAGGTTTAAAGTTTCTTCTTCTAGATGTGTAGCTTCTTCTCTAATCAGTTTCATAGTAGTACTAGAACATTCAAGAAGATTTTCGTTTCTTAAGTGTTCTTCAACGACTGATTTTAAATGTTGATTAGAGCATGAGTCACAAGAATGAGGGTATTCACCTTGAGCCGGAAACGAATCATCTTCCATACTAG
>CBVK0100793114.1:0-13537 GCA_900067695.1 Picea abies | reverse complement strand
ATATATATAGAGAGAGAGAGAGAGAGAGAGAGAGAGAGAGAGAGAGAGAGCGCTAATGCCACACAAATTCACCATCCATGCAGTCCTTGGCAAAGGATATTTCAAGCCCTCATTGTTTTTCCCATAAGAATGCTGATTTTTGTTTTAGCAAATAAATAAAAGATAGATTTTGCATTTGCAGATTTGTTTTCACTGTTTTAGGCATTCTCATGGCCCGAAAAATGTGAAAGACCTTGCTTGGAGCCATTCTATAGAGATTAATGGAAAAGAAAATTACAAATATTGTTAGAAGGAAATGAGAGGCTAGGGATTCATAGAGTGAAAGAACACTTATTTGGCATACAAGGATGAGTTAAATCATGCCCTGATGTTGACCCAAATATTAGACAGGAAATGCTAATCTCTATTGAGGAATATCTAGAAGAAGAGGTCAAGAAAGAAGACATTGAAGTTGAAATAGGGAGGAGAGAGATTGCAGGCAGAGAAAGTCGAGTAGGAATTGAAAACCTTAGTTTTCAAAGCTCCAAATCTAACCCTTCTATTAGGGATCCCTTTGGATTTAAGTGTCACTATACAGGAAATGAAATGGGTACACACTAGAAACATGATCCCCCAAAATTTGGAAACACAGAAATGCAGATTAAAAAATAAAAAATATATAAATAAGTCAAAAACTAGATTTATTCTAAATATTACAATATCTTGAAAGAAAGAATGAAATGAGCAATAAAATTTAAATGACAAACATAAATGACACTTTTGCAGGAAACCCATGTCTATATTATTCTGATAGATGATTACGATATGCAAAATCCAAAAAACAACATTCATAAATGAGGCTATATATCAAAAACCATCCTTTAAATATTAGTGTATATGTGTCGAAATACAACATGAACTAAAGCCGAATAGTCATCCATCTTATCTTCATCTTCATTAACAAAAACAGAACAAGATGTATGCTCAACAATGGATAGTGGATTGGGAAAATTATTTCCACGTCTGGGTTCCTCAAAATTTAGTGCAGCATGAGAGAGTTCCAAGTCTGAGGATTCAGGAATGAGTGAGAGTAAACTTTTCCTTATAGAAATAAGAGGTTGTTAGGGTTTCTCAATTTCTAGAAGTTTCCTTTCTTTTTTCTATTGTCATTAAAGTCAAATTAGTGTGTAAGCATCATTACTAAAGGTTTAATAGTAGCTCTAGTTGTTTGGATGGGTCCTATGTTCATGCCCCTAGCCTAAATGCACTTTTTGGAGGCCAAATCACAAGCTTTAGAAGGCAAGTCATGCTCGAAATGCCAAATGGTGGGTCACCTCGTGTTTCCAAATCATGAAACAATGTGTGAAATCTTTCACCACGTTTCCAACGTGTTTGGTATGTGTTTCCATGTTTCTTGGCATTTCAAGGGGTTGAAACAAAGGGGTGTCAGGCATTTTTGGAACGTAGCATTAGATATATTTCTCCAATTCATGACAACACTACACAAAGAGGAAGAAGATCAATATTTTTTTTGCACCCATCGCCACCACTATCCCTAGCACTCAGTCCACCCTTGAAAATCATTGGAAAAAGCAATACAGGGAATCAACTTTTGAATACATGGCCAGATGGTGGTATGATGCAAATATCCCTTTCAATGCACCTCATTCCCCTTATTACTAACTGGTTAGATGCCATAGTTGCAGGTGGTAAAAGCTTCAAAATCCCTGTTACTGCTCAAACTCTCGATAGATGGAAAAGTCCTAACCTTAAATAGGAGAGCCTAGAGGCAACTACCACGCAAGCCACCTACTGTCACCTCGGTGGCCTTGCTCCACACTTCAGACTAAGGAGAAAGGGGAATCCTAACCTAGACGGGTATCCCTAAGGTCAATCAAGCTAACTCGTTGTAAATGTGGAAGTGATCTTCAGTTTAGATTGATTTTTCGTGTGGTTAACCAAACAATCATCTTACTTTATATGTGGAGAATATGAACAAGTTTGCAAATTATTGTGTGGTCAGTCACCAAAGTAACACAAGTTTCATCTTACCCAGTGAAATGCGAATTAAGAGCAAACCATTGATTCAAACTTGTGTAAAGAGTGTTGGAAATAGTCAAGGAAATGTGACAACTTTATAATGATTACATGCTGGCCAATTCAATTAAGTCACCACAAGATGTTGCTCAAAATCAGCTCTGGGATTACACTTCAAGATATAAATAGACCATTCCACCAAAGACTGTAATAAACATGTAGTTGTGAGCGATGAAACACTGATATAAATTCCAGAATGTAGAATGATTTAAGGTGTACTCGGAATTTATGCACATGAACCCATTGCAATATGAATTATAACATCCATACATATTATTTCCAGATTTGCAAATTACTTTAGATGCACTTGATCTGTAGAAAAAGTAATCACTTGAATGATCCAAAGTGTAGCATGAAAACTCCAAATGTAAATTATGTCCCTTTAAAGGATAAACTGCAGAGTTATGAACAGAACTTAGATCTGATTATTATGTGGGTTTAGTTCCTTAAGATTCAAGAGTCATGCTGTTGTTATGATTTAACTGAATTTATTACACTTCAGACCTTGAAAATATTGCTCATTTCACTCATCACAACATCCCATCCATCAGTTGCAGGAAGCATCATAAGAAAAATTGAATACTTAATGAGCTGAACATTGCATGTGGAGTGTGTCAATTTTAGATGTGTACCAGTGCATAAACCATCATCAGATCATGAAAAATATTTAGTGCTTAGAATGTAAATTCTTCAATTAGAACTTCAGATCATTCACATTAAGCAACCAGTGTTTATGTGCAACAGTTATGAGCTATCTTCCAGCAATGAAAGACTTGTCAAATTATGTTTTTTAAACCCGAGAATAGCATATTTAGAGCAGCAGTGAATCCTTTAATGTGTTCAGATATCAAGTGGTGTTATGACAGTTATGTTTAACATGTGGAGAATCCATTAAATAACAAGAGGAAATGTGAAACAATAGATAAAACCAAAGCCTTCTCTAAATGTATCAAGTCTGAATTATTTGCAACAGCGAGAGGTATTTGTAAGATCCCCAATTGGAGACCCTTGAAATTTTATATTTCTGGTTGTGATATTTTGTCAAACAGTATGCAGGTTTTGTCTTCTAGAGTTGCGCTAGGGTTTAGTTTTGTTGTTTTTGCGGCAAGTAAATGGTTTACAAGAAAGAAGTGACCGATAATAACAAGATACAAATAGGAATAACTCAAAGAATAGCCACAACAACTCAGATCTGAATTTATATTTTAAATAGCTGACCTCAGTACAATAGAAGAGCAGATCTGGAAATACATAAGAAAATAGGAGATGTGGCTGTAGGTGCCTCGAAGATACAATAAAGAGAGAGCTATGAACTGCCCTGAACCTCCAATAGCTGCATGCAAAGATCTGAAGATCAACCTCTTTCCCGCTGTTCACTACATGGACTTTTTGGCTGAGTTGCACCCCTCTCTGGCTGGAAACTCCTTCAGAAATTCGGCCTCTCTAGATCTGGCCTCCAAACTCCAAGAAATGACTGTAA
The DNA here is from genome assembly GCA_900067695.1 of Picea abies. Classification (NCBI taxonomy): domain Eukaryota; kingdom Viridiplantae; phylum Streptophyta; class Pinopsida; order Pinales; family Pinaceae; genus Picea; species Picea abies. The sequence continues at coordinate 9,981 of CBVK0100793114.1, read as the reverse complement.
ACTGGTATATCTGACAATGGCTAACTCATATGAGAAGATTCCCTGGCTGTAGATGACAAAACTGACTCCCAATCACTAGATCTCAAACCCCCAGTGTGCCCTCCTTCAAGAATTTCTCCCAGCTCTGATAATAAATAAATATGGGTGTTAGAAACCCCCCAATGTGCCAAGAATAGTCTCCCTAGATGAGCCAAAGACAAGCCCACTCAGATCTCCTTCCCAAAAGCCAAATCAAACCCTCCTTGATTGGGCAGTGCGCCCCTCTCTGCAGAAATCCTCCAACAGTTGTGCCCCTCTTCACAAAGAATGTAAGAAATGGATCTGAACTGGAATAGAATGGTGAGGGTGGAATCTGTTGAAATTAATGCAGCTGCAAGAGCCATTCTTCGGAGGATAACTACGACCCTAGCTGAGTTCTAGGGCCCCCAGTACACTCTTGGGGTTCTTGGTATGGGACCAAGCAGTTAGAGCCATGGCAAAAGACCCTAGTGAGGGCCCCCAGTATATTATTGGGGTTCTTGGTCAAGGACCAGACAGTAAGTCCCTAGATGTGTTCTAGGGCCCCTGGATGTGTTCCAGGGAATCCTTGCTCCGTGCTTGGATTGATCCTTGGATGTGTTCCTTGGTGGTTGATGATATAAGTCCCTAGATGTGTTCTAGGGCCCCTGAATGTGTTCCAGGGAATCCTTGCTCGATGCTTGGACTGATCCTTGGATGTGTTCCTTGGTGGTTGATGATATAAGTCCCTAGATGTGTTCTAGGGCCTCTGGCTGTGTTTCAGGGAATCCTTGCTTAGCGCTTGGGTTGATCCTTGGTTTTGTACCTTGGTGGATAAGACCCTAGTGGTGATCTAGGGCCCCTAGATGTGTTCCAGGGTATCCTGGTCTAGGACTAGGCAGGTTCTTGGTGAATTACAAAGATGTGATGATGTGTGATCTTCTTCTTCTCTCCCAGGATGGTCCATGAGACCTAGGAACGGCTACGAAGATTGACATGACCACATCATTGATTTTTCCTCTTATGTTGGGATTATTATCCCCGATTTCTAGGGATAACTAGGAGATCATATCTCGAGGCCCACAAGTCCTAGACATGGAGTACCGAGAGCAGGATTGCCCTGAGCATGGCCCTGGAGGGCCCATCCTTTTCTTCTTTCATCAGATTCGTCTTGTCAGCAACAGCATCCATCACCATCGGCTTGGTCTTGTATCAGAAAAGGCTCTTGCTCCATGAGGTAATTGGTCCAGGTATCATGGTATGTGTCACTTTTGATCATTATAACCTTTGGATATATGCATCTGACTCCTTTTATCTCTGACGACTGCTTGGATCTTACATTAACCCACTTGACCATGATTGGGGGGATTGGCAGGGTATCCTAGCAAGCCCGTACCCATGGGTTTTGGTTTGCCACCGGGGGGATTTCTGAAGAGCCATCATCCGCTCCCATCATACCACCACTTTTCCATCTTATCTCTCACTCATCTGTCCCATTCCCCTTGTTCGGGCATTAGGATGATCTATATGTGGGGTTGCACCTTATCTCATGGGAAGGAGCTAAAGGCCCAAAAGGTAAAAGCAGTTGGTAAAAGATAAAAGCCTAAAATAAAACCTTGAGATGCTTCGCCCAGGGATCCCCGAGAAGGCAATAAAAGGCCTTTCAGCAAGAGACAAGAGCGACCCAAAACAATAACAAACAAGACCTAGTCAACAGGATAGGGGGTCTCATCACAAGCCAGCCTATTATGTTCATGGGTACCTAACAGCATGACATTGCCACCATCTGGTTACCACGCCAGGGCAATGACCTTTGGTTGCATGGCCAAGGGAAAGGGGGTCTCATCACGAGCCAGCCTTATCATCTCTGTGAAAGTACTTGTGGGTAACACTGTCAGCTCTGGTCACCACGCCAAGGCAGTGTCCTCTGGTTAGCCCTTAAATAAAAAAACAAAAAGAAGAAGAAAAAGCAAATAAAGAAAAGAATAAAGGCAAGAAAGGGCTTGGAAAAAATTGCATCCATGACGGGTACAGCTCGCCTTCTACAAAGGCACCCACAGGTAATATCATGCATCCCTGGCTCTCACTCTACCCGTATGTTTGGACATCCCTTAGCCACATCACCTCATTTACATGGCTTGGATGAAACCCCTTGGAAACTTTCCTTTCCTTATGGATACTAGCCCAATAGGGTGTCTTGTCCTTTTTCTCAACCTCGTATTGTAGGTTTTTGTAATGTCTTTGAGCTATTGAATGATATATCAGGGCTTTTATGCATATGTTTGATAATATTAATGATGAAATGTGATTAACATTGCTATGATCCTTGTGACTAATGAGCTCGTGGAGGGCGTAGTTTTTGATGTGCAGGACCATGCCCGATGGACATGTACCATTTGGACTGGTACACATGGGGAGATGATTACCATGGGGCTGAAGAGCCCATCAAATGGTTGTTGAGACCTCGTCAGAGGGGCAGAGACAGGACAATGTTTGACCGAGGTTTTGCACTGGAGAAGAAGAGGACGTTTCACCAGAGGCACTTTGGTAGAGCCCAGCCTAGGGGGAATGACCCCTTTTCAGTGGAATGTTGACCTTGGAAGGCCCAGAGCGTCCCCATCCTTGCCATGACGTCATCCAGCTTCATGGTCATTCTTGGAGGCAGACTAGGCAGCAGTGGCACGTGTGGCATGTTGGAGAGGCCCCTGGGGGGTCAACGTTTTGCTTCTGGATGCCTCATCTGCCCTAAAAAGGGCTAGTGCCTCCCTTGAAGGGGCTTTTACCTTTATTACAGCTCAGTTAGGGTTTTAATTTGACATTTTAATGTAAAAACAGTATGATTTTGGTTTTAAGCCTTGTCAGCTATTTTTTAGGACCTAAAATTAATTAAAGGTCATTGATACAGTATATATTGAGGAGTTTTATCCTCATTTTGAAATAAGACATCACTCACTCTCCTAGTGAGGTCTGATTTTTGCACCCTATTAGGGTTATTGGCTATTTTGAGGAAGGTGCACTTGTTTGGAGAGGAGATTTTTGGCAATTTATGGTGTTTTTCTTGAAGGAAGGTTTACAACTAGGGTTTGCATGCTATTTTCTTGGTGATTTGTAAGTATTTTTCTGCAAAACTTCTTGATTGAATGGTTGTAGTTTAATTTCTTACATTTATTTATAAATATTGTTGAATCAAAACCCTAGGGGACAAACACACAAGTAGGTCGTTGTCTCATGTCCCCTGATAGAAAAACCTTTTAGCCATTGAAGAAGAAGAGAGAGAGCCTAGCCATTGCTACACTCTTTCTTTCTTCTTCCCTTAAGCTAGTCATACCTTTAAACTTCAAGAGGAAGAGGACGTCCCAGGCCTAGATTATCTACACCTAGGGCCGTTTTTTTTTAGGGTTTGATGAAAGAGCCTTGCATTTGCAACACTCTCCCTCTTTAAACTCTCTTGTCTTGATTTTACTTGTCTTTGAGCTAGCTGATTGTCGGGAAGGAGGAGATAGCACGAGGCCTTGCTTAAGCAACACCGGAGTGAGCCTCTCTCCCCTAGGGTTTTGTCTTTAAGGCCCTGCTATTGCAGCACCTTGAGACCTTTCCCTCTTGTCCTTTGAATCTCATCCCCTTCAACTTGTGCATCCTTCACCTTTTGACTCCATAACCCTAGGCACTGATCTTTAGCCTCCAACATTGAAGTGAAAGTGATTAAAACAACTCTCAAACTCTTGTAAATTGAAACCCTAACTAACTACTAACCCTGAAAAAGATGACGTCACACTTGGTTATTTCATCTTGACGCAACATTTTTTATATATTAAGCAATTGGATGGTGTTGTAAGCATTTATTGAATGAGGGATTGATTGGATACATTGATTGCTATAACATCTTGATATTTATTGGTGAAGTAGCATTATTTCATTGCTATATTAACAAACATTGACTTCGTCAATATTTATTGTCGCAATTACTTATACATTGATATCAGATAGTTTATTGAAGTACTAACCCATTGAATCATAGCTTGCATATATATATATTGGTTTGCTTTGTTTCGGGCAGGTGTTCTTCTTTGGGCCTACACTTCATTATTGGTTGTTTAGCCGAATTATCTGTTTTGGTGGTGACCTGTGAAGGGGGAACTTTACTTTGACTATTAAACATTTGCCTCTTCAAAACTCCAGGTTGTCGGGGACGTCTCCCCTGGGCCTAACCTCCCTAAAGAGAAAGAACCTCCCCATCGTGGTGACACTGGGTGGGATAGGTTCCTGTTACGCTAGTTTGGCCTTCTACTTCATAGCCACTTGACCTAGCTACAAACTATGCAATAACAGGGATGATAAAAGCTTATAAGTTATCATGAGACTTATGTGGACAGTTTGCCATTGAAGAAGACCCCTTTGACTTTGTCTTGTAGCTTCCCCTTGCTTGAATCTTGTTCCCCTTCTTGTTTAATGTGGTGTTGGTCTTTTATAAGTCACATTAACTTATTTGACTTTCTAATTAATATTTTTATTAATTAAAAATATTGAATTATTATTTTTTTATTAATTATTTTAATTATAAGGATTTTAATTAAACCTAACCCGAACTCCTTCCTATACTATAAAAGGAACCTCACCCCTCACTCTCTCATTACATTCTCACACTCACACTTCCCTTGGTCTGATTTTTGGTGCTGCCTACTCTTGTTCAGTTCAATTTTTTTTTTGTTTCAGTCATCTTGAAGGTTTCTCCATTGGGTGCGGCCTCCTTGAAGTGTATTCTCCTACTGCTTGTTAAGGCTCGGCCTCCTTCTGTTCTCTCTTTGTGCTGGTGTAAGGTACGACTGACCTCCTCTTAAGGTGCGGCCTCTCTTGTTGTTGTCTTAAGGTGGTGCGGCCCCTCTCCTCTTGCTGCTAAGGTATCGCGGCCTTCCTCTTTGCTCCTCCTAGCCTGCCACTGCCCTGTCCTAGGCTGTCATTCCTCTTTTGTTGGTTGTCGCTGCTCTTTCTTTGGCTGCAGCTGGTACCCTTTTGTGTTGTTGTTGTCCCCTATATCCTACAACCTTTAGGGCCTGTTGCCGTCCTAATGCACACTTGCAGACGTGAGCTAAGTCCTGCTCACTTAGTGTGCCCTCGGAGACACAATGTCTAAGCTCCTGCCCACACTGTCACCTTGACAGGAGCTTCTTCCGTCTAGGCTTACTCCTAGGGAAGCCAAGGGGGGTAGTCCCTAAGTTACTAAGTTAATTTTAATTACAGGTTCTAGGAGTTAGTTTTAAATTTGTTACAAGCCAAAGGGGAAAGGCTAGCCTATAATGATCAAGCAGCAATGCAGAGTGCAAGTCTGAACTATATGACAGTCAACTCTTTTCCTAAGTCAGCTAGACTAGTGCCTACTGTTGGGCAAATGGGGTCAGCTAAGGTTTAAGGGTGGTTGATTGAAAGGTTTTACAAATGAAGCTAACAGACTTTCCCCAAACCAGGCTGCCACTACAGTTACAAAGGGTATCTAAGTATTACAGAGTTTACAAGTTTTGCAGATCAGAAACTGATATCAGAAATTAGATACAAGATATACAATTCATATACAAAGATACATTAATATGAACAGATGTACATAAGGATAAACAGTCCACACCCTAGGGCCAAGCATGCCCCAAGTGGGAGTTACTCCACTTGGACTGCCTTCACTGGCTACTAACCACAACAGCACTTAAGGATTGGATAAGTGATGCCTCCCCAAGTGGGATACTCAATCACTTACCAATCCACACCATAAAAATGATTAAGCAACAAGATATTCAATGATAAACAAATAATCACATCATCATATAGAAAAGATACCAGTAGCTGCAAGTAAAAGAGATATAACAGTATAATTATCACAATGTATGTTATCTATCAGCACATCTACTTCCCCCCAAACATACAACAAGGTGATCTATGCAGCTAGTGTTCTTGTTAAGTATTTTAAATCCAACCCCCTAACTATGTTTGTGTTCCAACGCCCTTATCCTGCCAAATAACTGCCCGGTGCTCAAGATACTGGGATTTTATCCCCAGCCTAGCTTCCAAGGTCAGCCCGTCATTTCACCACAGCTAGAAGTAGTCAGAGGGAGGATCTCCCCAACGAAATCATGGGACGGTCCCCCGCCACGTCCCCCACTGACTGGCCCTCTCGCCCGTTTTAGATGGCAGAAACAGTTGTTGAAACCCCTAGAATGTTACTAAGTATTCTTAGGACCCGCGGGTGGGTCTTTAAGTGTGTTGGGTTCGTTTTGGGTTAATTTTAAATGTCCAAGTTTTATCTTGTTTAGCGAAAGACGTGAACGTATGTGTGTATGAGATCGCTGCTTGCAGAAGTGTAATCAAATGACCATTGATATAGCAGAATATAAATAACAGATTACACCATCAACATAATATTATCCACAAGATAAACTGAATCAGAAACTGAAATATATGTGCTTGCAGAATGTAATCAGATCATCATTGTCATAGCAGAAACTGAATGAAAGATATCACCACATTATATCAGCATCCACATGTAATGAAATAACGTAGGTATGACAGAATTATAAACCATTTAGATCATCACCATATGAAAGAAAACTTTGCAAGATAATCAGACCATGTAATCATGTACCATAGACCATGTGATGGTGCTCGAAATGAAAGAGAGATATAACTTGAAACACTAAGAAAATTTTAGACCATGAGCATTAGCATTCACATGAAACGAAATAAGAGATGTTAATCTATGAACGCATTAAACCATCACATGTGAGCAGTAACTAAATGATAATGAAGATCTGCCTTTAAACACTTAAACACTTGAACTCATAAGCATGTAAGAACGATATAAGAATGTTTGCGAAATGTTAAAGAATGTGAAAGCTTTAGGGATTAATTAGACCGTGAGGTATTGAGTTTTTAAGCCATAGTACTAACCATTAAGCTTTTACTTCATGTGTGCAGAAATCTTGAGCATAAACAATAACCAAGGACGTGAGCTAGCTAACAATGAGCAATGAACCTTTCAGCAACACTTAACACATATGTAATGAAGACTTCAAAATGATAGTTAAACAACTAGAGAGATCAGAATATTGAAGCAAATTGCAAACTATCACATGTGAATTAGACTAAGGGAGATATTGTTATGTGCATTCAACTATGTATCAGCAATGTAACCTATAGCATATGAGTTGAATTTTCTCAAACCATTAACCCAAAAACTGTTGCAATGTATGCAGGTAAGCAGGGCGAGGGATAAAGGTTTGGGAGAGCAGGCTTGAAGGCACTTTAGGCCGTGAGCATGAGTGAAGACCGAGGCCAAAAGGAAGCAAGGCCGAGAGTTGTAAGGCTGGGAGGCCGAGGGCTAAAGGGATAGGCCGAGGGCTAAAGATGCAGGGCCGAGAGGGCAAAGGAGAAGGGTAGGCCGAGAGCTAGTGAGGATGAGGACTAGGCCGAGGTTTTGAGGGCTAAGACGAGAGCAAGTGAGAACAGGCCGAGGGCTTTTGGGCTGCTAGGAGATGAGGGCTTAGGTAGGCTTAGGCCGTGGGGTTAGAAGGGTGATCAAAGGAATGCAGGCCGTGAGCAGATGAGAGCAGGCCGAAAGTCAAAAGCAAGAGCTAGGCCGTGGGCAGGTAGGCTTAGGCCGAGAGCAAAATGACCCTAAAAGGTGCCAAGGACGTGAGCAAAGGAAGGCTCAAAATGCACTAGGACGTGGGTAAAAAAGAGATCACCACTTATGCTCAATTAAACATCAAAATTTGCATCTAGTATCACGAAAGAATTCACCGAATGCTAAGCTAGATACGACAATGAAGGAGTTTAGAAACACCAATGAACTAAACCAAAACGAAAGGCTATTATAGCATTGACATTCCAAATGAGCTAATACGACTTGCAGGAAGATGATTAACAGAAAATAATCCAAACGTTAAGCAAATTTAACCATCTAAAATCGATTTCCCTTAGCCAAGGCGATATTGGGGATTAGTCCCCCAAGGTGCCGGCAATTGAACAAAACTGAAGCAAATTAGATTTATTTATCCTTAGGCCGAAGCGGTTTTGGGGATGACTCCCCCAAGGTGCCGGCACATTCGGATTAATATCCTTAAGGTATAACTGCACAGGAAAGGGGGGCTTTGAGTCCAATCACCCGGGTCAATCCGGGGCGTCCTTGAATGTGGACGAAGGATAGGCTCCTGGCCTACCCCTCAGGCAGAAACTACCTTAACAATATTAATCAAAAAAAATAAAAGAAAGATTTATTGATTATATGGACAATGAATGAAAGAATAAAGCCAAGACGATATTGGGGGGTTGGCTGGGCCAAACTCACTCCCAAGGTGTCGGCTAAAGAAAATGCTTTGCAAATGTACAAGAAAAACTCACAAAATGTACAAAATTTACTAGAAAATCTGCTAGAAAATCGTTACCCAAAAGATGGCCACGTTGGTGAAGCTTGAGGACGATTTCGGGCAGAGTTTCCCCTTGTCCCTGGTAAGTTTTTGCAGAAACCAGCAAGCTAATGCTTGCTGGAAATGCTGAAAAAACACAACCAAGTTAGTGGAAATTTTCTGCCTTACCACAGAAAATTTCCCTACAAAAATCAGATAAAAGAATAGTGAAATAGTGACCTATCTAAGAGATGTTAAGAGCTGAAATCAAGCTGAAATGAAATGGAAATGGAAAGACAATGAGAAAAGATTAGAAGTTAATGAGAGAAGCAGAGGAAGGCTCCTCTTCGCACTGCTTCCTAATGCTCCTCTTGGGGCGACCTGCAAAACTTGACAAAAGATGTGAGCAATGTACCAAATAGTTGATCTAAATGAGTTCAAAACGAAATAATTACTAATCTCAAACCCTTCAAAGCAACATAAGATAGCTAGAGCACTCTTAACAATCTTACCTAAGTAGAAAACTCTTACTCAAGATCTAATACTATTGATCACATGCAAAAATCAAGTCACAATGTCACCTCAAGTGTAGATAAAATTCTGAAAACTCTAGAACTCCATCATATTCCTCCAAAGCTTTTCTTGTATTAATCAAAATGAGAATGGTGAGCTGGATGGAATGGTAGCAAGAGCAATGGGAGTGAGGCAAAATTCCAGCAGCATAACAGTAGCTCAAAGAATGGTGAAGAAATGAGGAGGGGTGGGGTCTCTTTTATACCCAAAAGAGGCTAAGGGAGAGGCTCTAGATGAAGTCCAAGTGTTGGACTGAGAGAGAGAAGCACCCATCTCAAGGAAAGGGCGCCCTAATTAGGGTTAGGGTTTTGGATGGGCTGGAAAGAAGGCTAGGGGGGACGTACCTCTCATGAGAGGGCCCCACGTGACAAGTGTAAGCTCCAAAGAAGCCAACGTGTGAGGTGGGGGCGTGGGTTAAGTGAGGGGGCGCACCTCCTAGAGAGAGGGCGCCACATGTGTGAGTGAGAGGGCGCCACATATGCATGTGGGCCATGGGAGAGGGTAAAGAAAGGTCAAGGGGGCGCACTAAGGGAAAGAGGAGGGCCCACGTAAATCATTTGGTGAGTTACTAAGGTTTGCAAAGGGGAGGGCGTGAGCTAGGAAGGAGGGTGCGCCCCACTCATGGGAGAATGGGACGTGGGGACCACCCACAATGAGGTGGAGGCTAGGAAAAGGGCGCACCTCATCTATGAGGGGCCCACACAAAAGCTTAGGTGGAAAATCAAAGCTTTAAGGGGGTTTTCATGAAGTTTGGGTTAAGGGGGTCGAATTTCCCCTTAGGGAAAGACTGAAAAGGGTGAAAAAGTAAAGTAAAAGGGTAGATTAAGGTTTGAGAGGGTTAGGATGGGTTTGGGTAGGTTAGGGGGGGGTTTTCTTGCTCATTGCCATCATCCTATCAACTCACAAACTCCAAATAATTACAATAAATTGACACTTGACCTTAGCAATTAAAATTGCTGTCTTTGCCCTAAACTGACTCTGAGTGGACTTAGACACACCAAAACTAGTCCGACTGAGCTGAAAC
>CBVK0100793113.1:0-10175 GCA_900067695.1 Picea abies | reverse complement strand
TTCCATTCATTTTGAGCACAAATACCCCTATCTTTCTCCCAAAGACGAAGTTTTTACAATAATTGCTCAAAAAAATTTAATTAATTAAATAATTAAAATTCCAACCTTAGGAAAATTAATTAAATTTAATTAATTAAAAAAAACTAACCTAGACTCGACGAAATTCCGTGAAACTTTAGACACTGTCTGACATGGTCATTTACAACGTTCCTAAGTGGTTACTCAATGAATGAGATCAATCAGAGCGCCTTCCACCACTTTGGAGGCAGCCTGGGAGGGAAAAAACTCAATGGAGTGTTAACCTGACTAGTTAGGCCACATTAACCCCCTGAGATGAAAAAACCTCGATGAAAGGAACTCCCCTGATGACTACATCCAAGGTACCTGACCTAACTATGACTCATGCAGACTCATTACATTATCAACCCACGCAAGGGTGCGGAAATTTCGTTTACAAAATTTTAGTGCTGGGACATCAAAAGGCCCAAGTAGAACAAATACATGTCTGGAACATAGATATGGACTTCATGGTACATGAGTTGACCCCTGCGCTGCATAGGCGGTCAACAGGGCCTATTAAGAAAGCCCTACACTCGTTGTCTTAGGCTGCCTATTTTGGTATATCAGCCCTCTATGCTTTGGCTGCTTCTGATTGGGTTGTTTGGGGTTTTACTTCAGCTTTGAGTTTTTGTTCTTTGGGGTTTTACATCATCCATACTTGTTGTTAAGTATGCTAATTGATCTTTGAGTTCTTCTTGGCAAATTGTTCACTTAGATCATGATGAGATCAAACCCTTGAGGGTTTTGATCCATGACCTTTATTAGCTTTTTCTCGGCACACAGAAATGAGGATAGCAGCAAGTATCTAAGGTAAATCTGCTCTATGTTTTGGTTAAGGTAATGTTCAGATTTTGTTTTGCTAATAAGTAGATCTGCTCTTTATTTAAGTCATTGTTCAGAATAATTTTTGTTAGCCAATGATCAGATCTGTTCTTGCTCATAATTGTTTTCTCTATTGCTTAAAATCATTGTTTTATTTCTGTGATCAATCTACTTCAGAAAATTTTGATTTGACTGTTGATCTATATCTACAGTAGTGAATAAAATTAAAAGATTATCTTTGTTCTAGTTTTCCCTTAAATTTCTAACAGAATCTTTCACCACCTTGTCCAAGCTTGGATTAGGAACAAAGGAATATTTCACCTCCTTATTGATCTCTAGGGTTTGTTCACTCAAAACACTCAAGCTGCCAGAGCTCAAAGATACAAGTGAAATGATGATCAACATAATGAGAGAATACAAACCCCTATCTCTCCTTTATACCCCTTTTCACCTTTTTCCTTTCAAGTGACTTTTAATTCATCTTTAATATTTTCTCATAAAATCACTTTATTAATTTAACGAACCTTTTTACTCCAAAAAGTGATTAATTCGCCTTTATGACTTCTTCAGCCACCGAAAGTCACTTTTTATCATCCTATCCTGTAGATATTTTTGCCTCGGTTCCAACGAGCTATTACACTAAGGTATTTCTCCAAGAAACAAACTCCAAATAGTACCTTAAGCGTAATTAATTAAAATGTGGTCAATAATAACCCAAAATTATAGAAATCGTCGGAATGACACGAAACCAAGAGCGAATTGTGCGGAAATGATCTTGATGATGAAAGATGGTGAATGGGCTAGCCTAGGCCCCATATAACTCCTCCAAATTTCCCGAGCTCACTGTTATCCTCATTTTATTCCTCTGGTCAGGTTGACATAAACTCATAAGGTCGCCTCTGACTGTAAGGCAGGGGAATCCAAAAATGGGAACATTACAGTCCTCCCTTCCCAAAGTTTGTTTGAACTTTGTCCTCAAGCGATGCCATCATAATCCTATGATCAACAAGCTGAACCAAACTGAAACTGAGAGTGATCCCCGAGTCCCAAACCAATCTGAAAGATGTGGAGTACCTACCGCCAACAGTATTGTCTTGCAATGTACTCACTCAATAGGCCTCATGAAGACCATCAATCAATAGAGCAAATAGATATCGTAAATACTCGATCCACCCTATTATCTATTAAATTTAGAGTTGTTATTAAGTTCTTTCCAAATTACTAGAGCATAACAGCACAACTAGGATCACTGAAAGAAACACAATCACAAGGTACACAACATTTTATCCTAGGAAACCCTCATCGGGGAGAAAACCCAGCAAAAACTTCCTCAATAATAGATTTCCAATACAATGCCAAGGCTAAAGACCAAAACCACCAAGAAAATACTAGGACTGAGCATGTGCCTCTCTCCCCTTCTTGCAATTGCAGCTACCATCAAAAGATGCGCACTTGAAGTGAGTGTGAGTGAATGAATGAATGAAGCGACATCCTCACTTATTTATACTAGCTGAGGGGGCGCTAGGGTTATGTCTCTTCACCAAGCAGGGACGACTTCTTCCAATAGTGGTTAAAACCACTTTAATAAACCCTAGGGAACCGACTTCTCAAATACCACCATATGAATATGGTTTGACCAATCCACAAGAGGGGATTTGATCTTATACAAGACCCGACATGATCAATCCACAAAAGTGGATTTGATCTATATAGTAATAACTCAATTATAATTAGAATAGTCTTCGCAGTTACAATATTTCAACACTCCCCCACAAGAAGGGTATTCTACTAACATAACCCAATACAACATCATTAGGAGAGAGAGAGGGCAACGACATCATCAACATCTGGAACACTGACTGGCATATCTAGAAATCATCAAAAAAAATTCTCATCATCAATAACATCATCGTTCACAGCATGGAGTTGGAATAGCATCATCATCATCATCTGCATCAACATCAATTAGCATAATGCTAAGGCAACAACATCACAGCACCATCATTAACAACATGAGGTTAGTACAACATCATCAACAACAACACGAGGTTGAAACAACATCACGAGGCTGATACATCATCACCAACAACAGCACGAGGCCGAAACAACAACATCATCAACACAAGGTTGAGATAACAACATCATCATCATATGGCAACAAAATGAGGCAGGTGCAACAACATTTTGTGGTACTCTGACAGACCGTCCTTACCGGACCTTCGGGATCTGCCCAGGAATCATAATATTTCTTAGGATATTAAATCCTAACGGAGCTACCACGTGGTACTTTGACAAACCGTCCTTACCGAACCTTCGAGATTTGCACAGGGATCAAAAGATTCCCTAGGATATAAAATCCTAACGAAGCTACCACTACTAACCACAACTGGCATATACATGCACAAGTACTCTAACAGACCATCCTTATCGGACCTTCAGGATCTGTCCAGGGATGATCAGTCCCCTAGGATATAAAATCCTAACTGAGCTACCCGTTGTTGGTCAGGATACCATAGTATCATTAGCATCACTCCCCCTTTCAAGGGAGGTCCTTTTGGACTATACAAAGCTTGTCTTGAAAGTATTCAAACTTTACAAGAGACAGAGGCTTGGTCAACACATCTACAACCTGCTCATTTGTGCCAACATATTGGAGCTTTACAACTCCTCTCTGCACCATATCACGAATGTAATGATATCGGATTTCTATGTGCTTTGACTTATCATGGAACACTGGGTTCTCCGTCATCTTTATGCAACTCTAGTTATCACATAGAATCACGGTGGCTTCCATCTCCAGATCAAATAGACCTGTCAACAACTTCCGAAGTCATATGGCTTCACAACTGGCGGAACATGATGCAACGTGTTCCGCTTCTGTTATGCTGAGAGCAATACTGGATTGTTTCCTGCTCTGCCATGAAGTCATGGCTGACCCCAGACTGAAACAACATCCTGAAGTGCTCTTTCTATCAGAAACACTTCCAGCCCAATCTGACTCGGTATAACCAACCAGTCTGAAGTCATGATCACCATTATAACAGAGACCAAAGTCCAACGTACCCTTAAGGTATCTCATCACATGCTTTGCAGCTACAAGGTGAACACGTTTGGGCTCTACCAGATACTGACTCAGGGTGTTCACAGCAAAGCATATATCTGGCCTGGTGTTCAGCAGAGACATCAACGAACCAATAATTTGTCTGTACAAAGTAGCATCAACCAATTCCAACGAAGTATCAACCAAGAGCCTCAACTTTGTTTCCATGGGTGTGTTCATGGCTTTACATTCCAAGATATCAAACCTCTTCAGTATTTCAACTGCATATTTCCCTTGGTTAAGGAAGATCTTCTCTGGGCTCTGCCAAACTTCAAGACCTAAGAAATAATGCATCAGGCCTAGGTATTTCATCTCAAATTCTGCAACGAGCTTCTTCTTACAATCGGTGATGATTTTTTCTTCTCATGTTAAGAATAAGCCATCCACATACAACAACAATATAACTGGCTCATCATTCATAACCTTTAAGTAAAGGTTAGAATCAGCTTTACTCTTGGTAAAGCCCAAGCACGTCGGGAAACTGTCAATTCTGCCATACCAAGCTCTAGGAGCTTACTTCAACCCGTACAGAGCTTTCTTCAACCTGCAGACATGAGTCTTTCTATCTTCAACTTCAAACCCTTGTGGTTGTTCTATATACACTTCTTCTTCAATAACACCATTTAAGAAGATTGTTTTCACATCCATCTAGTGTAACTTCTACTTCATCTTGGTTGCAAGAGCTATGATGGTTCTAATAGAAGTGTATCTGGTTACAAGAGCAAACATCTCTTCATAATCAATGCCTTCTATTGACCGCCTATTGAACTAGGGGGTCAACTCCATGTGCCATGAAGATATGCATCATCAGATGCTAATATGTCGAAGACAGTTTGGTTCTACTGGGCAATTTATGCCTTCAACACAAATTTTTGTAAACGAAATTTCCGCACCCCTACGTGGTTAATAATGTAATAGGTCTGCATGGATCATAGTTAGGTTAGGTACCTTGGGATGTTTTCATTGGGAGAGTTCTTTTCACCGAGGGTTTTTTATCCTCGAGTTATCAATTGGGCTTTTTAGCCTGGTTGATTTCCCTTGAGTTTTTCCCTCACACCTGCAATAATTCCTCCAAAGTGGTGAACGGCGTTCTAATGGTCTCATCCTCTGGTAGCTATTGTTTAGGAATGATGTAAATGACCATGCAAGACATCATAGAAAGTTTCACAGAATTTCATCGAGTCTAGATAGGTTTTTTTTAATTAATTAAATTTAATTAATTTTCCTAAGGTTGGGATTTTAATTATTTAATTAATTAATTGTTTTTGAGCAATTATTGTAAAAACTAGGTCCTTGGGCTTTTGCTAGGGGTATTTGTGCTCAAAAGAAATGGAAAGGCACCCCCTACACCCTTGGACCAAGTTTCAGCTCATTTGAACAAGTTTTGCTAGGCATTTGTGCACCCGGAGTGTCAGTCAGTTAAAACAACAATTTTAATTGTTGAGTATGACATTGCCGAAATGTCAATTTTTGTAAATTTGAGTTAATGGGTTAAATGTTAAGATGTGTAAAGGCAAGAGGGATGATACCTAACCTACCCAACCACATCCTAACCTTTAAACACCCCCTTACACACTCACTCACCCATTTACCCACGCCCCCTAGGGGGATTTGTGCCCCCCTTCACATAGAAACCTTTGAATCACCTTTTAATTGATTTGTGGCCCCCTCCCATGGGTAGTGCGCCCCTCCTAGCCTTCCAACTCACCCATTTCTTGTCCCCACACTCCACATCACATTCCAACTCATCAATCCAAGCCAAAACCCTAAGTGGTGCGCCCTCCTCCTTGAGATTCTCTCACTTGCTTCGGTTTGGACACATGGCTCTCATCCAAGAGGGGTCACTTTGCCTCTTGAGCTATAAATAGAGCCGCTCCTCACTCATTTACTCACCATTCTTTGAGCTAAGGTTATGTTACTGAAATTTCGCCCCATCTCTCTTGCTCTTTGCCTCTTGCTTCCATCTCATTTGCTCTTGAGAGTCTTGGAGCAACTTTTTGCTGCAACACTCTCCCATTTGATTAATAAAGCTTTGGAGGATTTTGGAAACACCAAGAGTATTCTGGTTGGATTCTTACATATGAGGTGACATTGTGATGTTTAAGTTTCTTGTGTAGCATTGAGTAAATCTTTGGCAAAGTAGTTTGCTAGGGTAGATTAGCAAAGAGTATTCCTGTTGGTTTATATAGGTTGGATAGCTAATCATTTGAAGTATTTCATGTTGTTAGTTTATTCACACATATTATCTACTTCCATGCTTCACGTTTTGCCTTGAGTTTTGCTGGTTCACTTCAAGGGATTGTTGGGAAAGCCTCGGGAAGGAGTCTTCCCTCAAAGCCCTCTTAAACTCCAAGCTTTGTAGTCTGATTTTTCTGTTCACTTTCCATTCATATTTTAGTAAACTAATCATCTTAGATAGGTCATATAAACTATACTTTTATTTGAAGATTTTATGTGAAAAATTTCTGCGTAAAAAACGTAAATTTTTCTTAACTTTGTTGTGTTGTGTACAGCATTTCCAGCAAGCATTTGTTTGCTGGTTTTTGCAGGTTCTTACCAGAAACAAGGGGATATGCTGCTCAAATCCATCCATACAACACTTCAAAAACTTATACACTAGTTGGGTAACTTTTCTCTTCTCTTTCTCATATTTTCTAGCATTGTAGCAAGCCCCCGGGAAGTTCCCTTGAGGCTTGCATTCTCTTGTATCATTTTTTGCATTCTTGTATTTCATTTCAGCAAGTTATTGTTGCCTACACCTTGGGAGAGTGATTGGCTCAGCCAACCCCCCAAAATCGTTGGGCTAGAAGATAGGTTTATTTGAGCATTCTTTCATTTCTTACCCCACTTGTCATTAGGACAAGGTTGTGTGGCTAGGGCTGCAATAATAATTGTTGTCTTTTCTTTCCAACCCTCTTTGGCACAACATTGGTAGGCTTGCCTCCACCTTGTGCCATTGTGAGTGGTTTGCTGCAATCTATTTCAAGTTTTGTTTAACTAATTGCCTACACCTTGGGAGAGTAACCCCCAAAATCGTATGGCTGGGATGTTAGTGATGTGTTGATGGTTAATATGATTTAAATGGATTAAAATGCTTTAGAGTAGTCATCACATGCTATATCATCATAGTTTAAGCCCTTAAGGCATACTCGTATCTTTACATGCTTTGGTTTTATTTCTTGCAAGTATCTCACGTTTAAGCATGGTATCTCAAATGGAGTAAATCACATATGTCTTGAAGCAATTTTCTTTACTTGGGCACACATATCTCATAATTCTCCCTTTACTTGCAACAAAATGTTCATGGATATGTGAATGGTGTAGGAGTTAAATCTTGATTTCAGCAAGTCTTTTATCTACTTAACATAGTTCTCTCATGCAATAGCACATATGGTTAAGTGGTGATAGTTTCCTCATTTTGCTATAATTGTTGACAAGTTGTTCTTGTCTTTTACTTGCTCATTTCCTTTCAAGTTCATATTTATACATGGTCAAGTAAATGATGATGGAATAGATGTGTCATTTTCAGCTCTCTTACATGTCTTAGATGTGTACATGCTTTATTTCCATAATCTGCAACACACTTCATAACAGTCATTTACAGTTTCGGTTTTGGGCATAATTCATCATTTTTGGGCACCTAAAACTTATCTAAAACACTCACAACACACCTTAAGACTTACCCATAAGTCATAATAATATTTTAGACCAACTAGGACACCTAATTCCACCATCTTCACCATCTAAAATGGGTTTGAGGAAAACAATGGAGGGTGTAGGCAGGGGACTGTCTCACGGCGCACAGGATGTGTCCTCTTCGGGAAGTACTCTTACTTTAGGGCTGACCGTGAAAGCTAGGGTGGGCCTCGTTGCCTTACTATCTTGAGCATCCGGCAGTTATTTGGCAATAGGAGGAGGAGGAGCAAGGTTTGACACTTAGTTAGGAGAGCAAGTAAAATTTATCAAATCTTTAAACAACTCTTCACCATTTAGTCTTCTAGACAATCTTTACTTGGGTATATCTTATGATGGTTGTTTAGAATAATACATTGCAAACACATATACATCTCTTATCTTTCATGCAAATGTGGTTAAGTTTCTAAGTGTTAAATCTTTTGATTTTGGTGAGCATTTATCTTTCAAGTGTCTATATCTTTCAATTTATGCTTTCTGTGGTGTGATTCAAGAAGAAGTTGCGCATCCCATTGGGGAGGCATCATCTTGTTGAGTCTTGAGTGCTTTAGTGGTTGCCATTGAAAAACAGTCCAATAGAGTAAGTGCTATTGGGGCATGCTTGGCTTTATGTGAATGATCTCAATGTTTTGATCTCTTTTTGGATTCTCACATTTAAGCATTGTTAATCTTGTCTATTTGTATCTTTTGTATAATTGTTATAACATTTCTTATTCATTATTGT
This sequence comes from Picea abies, assembly GCA_900067695.1. Taxonomy (NCBI): domain Eukaryota; kingdom Viridiplantae; phylum Streptophyta; class Pinopsida; order Pinales; family Pinaceae; genus Picea; species Picea abies. The sequence continues at coordinate 1,776 of CBVK0100793113.1, read as the reverse complement.
GAGGACTTGTATCTTGGTTGTGGATAATTGTAACTTCATCTTACTTGTAATCCTTATTGTAATTGAACTCCCTCAAACTTAGTTGACCCCTTGCCCAACCTTTAGGCACTAGTCTTAGTTGACTTAGGAGAGGGTTTGTTTGTCATTGAAAATCTTGCACTCTGCATTTGCTGCCTTAGCATCATAGGTTAGTTTTCCCCTTAACCTTTAACAAATTAAAACCAACTCCTAGAACATAAACGTTAAATCACATCTAGTAACTAGGGTCTACCCCCCTTAGCTTCCCTAGGAGTAAGCCTAGAAGGAAGAGGTTCCAATCAAGGTGACAGTGTGGACTGTGAACCTAGGCATTGTGTCTCCAAGGACACAAGTGAGCTGGACTTTGCTCACGTTTGCAAGTGTGTATTAGGACGGCAACACCTTCCTTTTAAGAAAATCCACAAGCTACAAATCTTGCTTTATGTTTTTCAATACTTTCCTCTGCAACATGTTTTCTCTTGTATATCCATTTGGAAGATACCACATCTTTATTTTTTGGTCTGGGGACTATTTCCCATACATCATTCTTTATAATGGACTAGTATTCTTCCATCATGGCATCGACCCATTCTTTCTTCTGAATGGCTTCTTCAAAGCAATTGGGTTCCTTTTCTATGAGATCACACATCAAGGCCATATAACTAGAGAATGGCTTAAGTTTCTTGCTTTGTTTCATGGTTCCTTCTGGGGCACCATACTTCTCTCCATCTTGAATAAGTTCCCTTGCCCAAGTTGGCTTTCTCTTGTGAGAGATCGTCATATGGGGAGGTTCTTGAGATTCTATCACATCATGATCTTCTGAAATCTCATCATCAAGGGTAATTGTAACTTCCTTCACTGGTTTTGCAACTCTGGGAGCTACAGATTCTTCTTCATATACTTCTTCAAGCTGGCATCTCCTTGATCTCTTGAGTGTTGCATCTTCATCAAAGGTTACATCTCTGTTGTTCTCAATATGATGGTAACCTGGTATGTAAATTTTGAAGACCTTAGAGACCTCACAGTATCCAACAAATACTCCCTTCTTTCCTGAAGGATCCAGCTTAGTTCTCCTTTCTTTCGGAATGTGTACAAACATTGGACAACCAAATATTTTAAGATGGCTTACTTCTGGCTTCTTTCAGGAGAAAATTTCTTCCGGGGTTTTGAATCCAAGTGCACTATGTGATAATTTGTTTTGGACATAAATTGTTGTTCTTGATGCTTCGGCCCATAAGTGCATTGGAAGATCTTGATCGTGGATCATAGTCTTCACTGCTTCCATTATTGTTCTATTCTTTCTTTCTGCTACACCATTTTGCTGAGGTTTATAGGGAGTGGTGAGCTCCCTCTTAATCCTGGCATCTCTGCAAAAGCTTACAAATTCTTTTGAGGTGTATTCTCCTCCATTATCTAACCTGAGTATCATGATTTTTCTTTCGGAGAGATTTCCTATCAAGGCTTTGAATTCCTTGAATTTTCCAAATACTTCATCTTTTGATTTCAAGAAATAAACCCAAGTCTTGTGAGAATAATCATCAATAAATGACGCATGGTATACATACCCACTTAGAGAGGTTGATGGCATTGGACCACATACATATGAGTGGATGAGCTTGAAGATTCCTTCTGCTTTACTGTTGCTCTTTGGGAAAGGATTCTTTATGTTCTTTCCTTGTGCATGTCCCTTGCACACACCTTCGTGATCAACCTTGAATTCTGGTAGACCTGTAACTACCTTGCTTACATATGGTAAGG